>JAQQSW010000268.1:5773-26322 GCA_028646575.1 Pseudocheirus occidentalis
TCTTCCACTCAGGGAGCAACCATTAACTTAATCAGTCACTCATCTAGCAGTCAATCACTGAGCTAGATTCCCAATTACTAAATATCATTAGTCACTAAGACAGTCATTAGAAAACCACACAAACTCTCCACCCCTTGGTTTCCAGCAAACCTCAGTTTCTTCCAAGGGGAGGCCTTTTCTTCATCTTGACTCTGGGTGGTCTCTCTTATTCCTTAGATTCCCTTCCATGGTCCCAGCTCCCTCCTGAATCCACCAAACAGTCACCTAGATACAGAAGCAGACAGCTGCCAGGTTCTCATCCAGTCCTCAGAGACAGACATCTCCCAGGGCCTTGTCCAGTCCTGAGGGCAGTCCCTGGCACACACTGAAGTTCACAGGGTCCAGCACTTCTCAAACCCTTCACCACTTCTCTTGCCTGGAACTCAAGGATCAGCCAGGCCATGAATAAACAAAGTCTTATCCAGGTCATGTTTCTTCAGTCTTCCAGCACTTCAGCTGGCCTTAGGAGCCAGAAGGAATATTGGCCTTCTGGATGGCCTTCACCAGATTCTGGTCTCAGGAAAACTCCATCTCTTTTCTCAGTCAGCTTCCAGATGCCGGGAGAGAAACTCTCTCTGTCTCTCTCTCTCTGTCTCTCTGTCTCTCAAGAAAACTCCAACTCACTTCCAGCATCCCAGCTCCCAGATACTGAGACAATCCTGCTTCATCCACAGGAAAATTCCAATTCTGTCTTTCTGTCTCTACAATTCTTCTTTATATACAGCACTGGGCTCCAGTCTCAGCCAATATCCTTCTTCCATGTCAACAGGGGAGTTCAAGCCTTCTCAATAGGAGACAGGACTCACACCTTCTATACTTAGCCCTGAGTTACTAAGTGCTGATAAACTGATTGCTAATTACACCTCACCACGGTGTGTAAGGATTCAGAAATAGAATTCATCTGCAGTCATGTAAAATATCTCCATATTAGTCATTTTGTGAAGAAAAAAGCAACCTGAACCAAAAAGAAAGTGAAAAACGCGGGCTTGAAGTCAGTGTTAATACTCAGTTCTTTCTATGGAGGTGGATGGCATTTTTCATCCTGAGTCCTTTGAGCTGGTCTCAGATCATGGGACTGTGAGAAGAGCTAAGTTATTCACTGTTATTCAGATGATCCCGTGGCTGTTTTTGTGTGCAGTGTTCTTCTGGTTCTGCTCACTTCACTCTGCATCAGTTTATGTAAGTCTTTTTAGGTGCATCTGAAGTCATCCTGTTTGTCATTTCTTATAGCGCAATCACATTCCTTTGCAATCATATACCCCAATTGTAAAGACATCCCTATTGGTTGTTATCTCCTCAGTTTCCAGTTTTTTGCCGCCACAAAAAGAGGTATTCAGAATACCCTTCTATAACTTGGTCCTTTGTCCATTCAAAAATAATATCTTTGGGATGCTAACTTAGTTGTGTTACTGTTAGGTAAGAAAGCATGCACAGTTTTATAGCCTTTTCAGTATACTTCTAAATTGCTCTCCAGAATTGTTGGATCAGTTCACAACTCCACCAATAGTGTATTAGTGTCCCAGTTTTCCTGCTTCCCTCCAATATTTATTATTTTCCTTTTCTGATTTATTAGTCAATTGAATAGGTATGAGGTGGTACCTCAGAGTTGTTTTAATTTGCATTTCTCAAATCAGTATGAATTTAGAGCATTTTTATAGTAGGATAACCAGCTTTGATTTTTTTTTTCATCTTGAACCTATCTGTTCCCCTCCTTTGACCATTTTTGAATTGGATCTTTACTTGTAATCTGATAATTTTGACTCAGTTCTCTACACAGTTGAGAAATGAGACCTTTATCAGAAGCCTTGTTGCAATTTTTTTAGTTGTCTGCTTTCCTGCTAATATTGGTTATATTAATTTTGTTTCTTCAAAAAACTTTTTAATTCAATTTAGTGCAATCAAAATGATACATTTTATATATAGTAAGGCATCCTATCTCTTTATTGGTGATAAATTCTTTCCTTATCCATAGATCTGACAGGTAAACTATTGTATGCTCCCTCAATTTGCTTGTTAACACCTGTTATGTCTAAATCATGTACCCATTTTGACCTTAGCAGGTGATGTTAGATGTAGATCTATACCTAGTTCCTGCCATACTGTTTTCTAGTTTTCCTAACTGTTTTTGTCCCAAAAGGTTAGGGATTGATGTTGCTCTGAATGCATAAATAATTTAGGAAGAATTGTCATTTTATTGACTCCACCCAGTCATGAGCAGTTGATAACTTTCCACTTTTTTTAGATCTGACTTGATTTGTGAGAAAATGTTTTGTAATTGTGTTCTTATAATTCCTGGGTTTGTCTTGGAAGATACACTCCCAGGTATTTTCTGTTGTCCACCATTACTTTAAATGGAATTTCTCCTTCTGTCCTTTGCTGCTGGAGTTTTTTTTGTACTATATAGAAATGCCAATGATTGATATGGGTTTATTTTATATCTTTTATCTTGGCTAAAATTGTTAATTGTTTTAAGTAGTTTTTCATTGATTCTCTATGATTTTCTAAGTAAAGGAACATGTCTGTGAAATAATGAGAGGTTTGTTTTTTCATTGCTTATTCTAATTCCTTCCATTTCTTTTTTCTCCTCTCATTGCTCCAGGTAGCATTTCTAGTACAATAGCGCCTAATAGTGGTGATACTGGGCAACCTTGCTCCACCCCTGATCTGCCTGGGAAGTTTTCTAAGTTATCCCCATAACAGATAATGCTTGTGGACAATTTTATATAGGTCTCATTTATTGTTATATAAAAAGTTCTATTTTTTTTCCTAGGCTCTATAGTGCTGTTAAGAAAAATGGGTTATGTATTTTGTCAGTGACTTTTCTTGCATCTGTTGAGATGATTTCTTTGAGTTATGTTATTGACATGGTCAGTTTTGCTGATGTTTTTCCTAACCCTGCAGCAATCCTCCATTTCTGTATAAATCTCACCTGCTCATAGTGTACAGTTCTTGTGATTTTTATTGCTGTTTTCTCCTTGCTGGTATTGTATTTAGTAATGTTCTATCAATATTCGAGGGCACTTTGTCTGTATTTTCCTTCTCTGATTTTATGCTTCCTAGTTTAGGTCTCAGCAACATATTTGTTTGATTGAAGGAATCTCTGTTTTCTTCTTTTTTCTAAATAGTTGATGTAGTTTTGGAATTGATTGTTTTTTTTTAACTGTTTGGCAAAATTTTCTTGGTATCCATCTGATCCTAGAGATTTTTTCTTACGGAGTCCTTTGATGGCTTGTTAGATTTCATTTTTCTGAGATTGAGTTATTTAAGTATTCTATTTCCTCTTCTGCTAATCTGGGTAATTTGTATTTTTTTGAATATTCATCCATTTCAGATTGTTTATGAGATTTCTTGCCATATATTTGGGCAAATTAGATCCTAATGATTGTTTTAATTTTTTTCCATTCTTTTCATGAATGAAAAAAGCCTAGAAGGAATTTGTTTTTCTTTTCTTTTTAAAAAATCTCCTTAACCAATGGTTCATCTATTTTTTTTAGCTTTCTTTCATAAAACCAGCTGCTAGTTTTATTTTATTAGTTCAATGGTTTTCTTGGTTTTAATTTTATTAATCTCTTTTTTATTTTTAGAATTTCTGTTTTGGTGTTTAATTGGGAATTTTAAATTTGTTCTTTTTCTTGTCTTTTTAGAAGCATGTCCTATTCATTGATCTCTTCTTTCTTTATTTGATTGATGTAGCTGCTTGGATATATAAATTTTCCCCCAAGGACTGCTTTCACTGAATCCCATCAATGTTGCTATGGTGTCTCATTGTTGTCATTATCTTAATGGAATTATTATTTCTTTGATTTCTTCTTTGATACATTTATTCTTTAGAATTAGAATTTTTAATTGATCTTTTCACTGCCCGTTATTAAATGTAATTTTTGTTGTATTATGATCTGAATGGGATGCATTTTATATTTCTGCTTCTCTGGATTTGATTATGAGGTTTTATGCTCTTATCCAAGGACAATTTTTGTATGAATGCCATGTATTGCTGGGAAAAATAATCTATTCTGTTCTCCAAAGGACCAATGATCGAAGTTTTCTAAAATGTATTAATGCTCTTAACTTTTTTCTTATTTATTTTTTAGTTAGATTTATCTAATTCCGAGAGGGGAAAGTTGAGGTCCCCCCACTCATACCATTTATTGTCTATTTCCTTCTATAACTCATTTCAGTTGTCCTTCCAAACTTAGATGCTATACCATTTGGCACCTATATGTTTCTGCTGCAGCCCCTTACCTTTTACTCTATGTATTTCTCTGCTTTCAATATATTTCTGATAAACAGCATATTATAGGATTCTGGTTTTTAATTCATGCTGCTATCCATTTGCCTTTATGGGTAAGTTAATTAAATTCATTTTTATACTCATGATAAATAACTGTATATTTCCCTCCATCAAATTTTCCTCTTGTTTATTCCCTCTGTCTCACTTTTCATGTTCTCCTTCTTCACCAGTGATTTATTTCTGACCAATAACTCCACCAATCTGCCCGTGTGTCAGTCCCTGCACCTGATCCCTGTCCCTTTTAATTTCTGTATAGGATGAGATAGATTTCTATATCCAACTGAGCATGTACATTATTCCCTCTTTGAGTCAATTGGGATAAGAGTGAGGATCAAGCCCTCTCTTACCATCTCCCCCATCTTCCCTTTCAGTGTAACTGCTCTTCTCTGCCTCTTTTATGTGAGATAATTTCCCCCTTTGTATGTCTCTTACTGGTAGAGCACAACTTAGATTGGGCTGAGCATGTTGTTGAGATGCTAAAATGATGTTGGGATAAAGACTGTTTTATGGAGAAAGCATGCAAGGAAGGCTCTCACATAGTGGTTAGAAGAAGTGATTAAAGGACATTTCCAAAGTCTGTCTGAAGTACCCTGTAATCCAATGTGAGACATGGGAGACGCTGTCAAAGGATGACGCAAGCCCACCTAAAAGAATGTGTTGTGCCATGTGAGCAAATCAGAACTGCAATAAGTCAAAAGAATGGTAAAATGTCCAAATTTAGAGCCATCTCCACCCCAGGTGTGCACAGGGATGTTTGGTAGAGCCTTTTGTGCCTTGTTAGTATGATCATCCATGGTCAGACACACCTTGATGCTGACGTAGGGATGTCATTTGGTCCTCTTCCAGCACAAAGAACAACAAAAATGACCAACCATGGTAACTAAATATCATAATAAAGAAATACATGCTATTGATGAATGAAAGTCATCATAAAGCAAAGTTATGAGATGTTTTGGCCATGGCCCATCACACCAGGGCAGACTCAAGCCCTCAGAGTGACAACAGATAATTCTGCTTCCCTTGGCAGGAAAGTCTCATATCCCTCAGTTCAGTCTTGATGGTCATTACTGTGTCTTATGGATCCTTTCCATGTTAGGTCTGGAGAAGACTTGGTTCCAGCTTCTCAGGAAATCAAGGCGATCTTTTCTTTCTCTTCCCTCTCTTTTCTATCATCCCACAGACATTCCTGCCCCTTCCCAGAACACCCTGTACACATGAGCTTCTCACACACTCCCCACAGAATCTGGTACAGAAGGAATTCCCATCATCTTCTCTCTTTCTCCTCCCTGATGCTCCTGTCCCAGACTTCCAATACATACTTTCACACACATTCCACAGGAAGGCACATCCCATAGTAAGACCTTTTAAACTTTATTCCATCTTACCACATCAGACGATTTTCTCAGCCTTCCATTGACCTCTCATTGACTGTGGTTTCAAGTGTTGACTCTGACACTCCTGAAAGGTACAAGCACTGAGTAAATCCCTTCTCTGCACTTGAGTCTTCTCCTCTCACTTGAGGAAGAGTAGACTACAAGAATTCTGGAGTCTCCTTCAAGTATAAGTCTTGTGACATTTTGGTGATGTAGGAGTTGGTGACATTCCAGGATGTGGCTGTGGACTTCACCCCAGAGGAGTGGGGCCTCTTGGACCCTCCTCAGAAGGAGTTGTACAAGGAGGTCATGCTGGAGAATGCCCAGAACCTGCTCTCCATGGGTAAGGACACTTCCTCTGTTCATTCTAAATCTGCTATCAGAACAAATAACTTCATTCATGAGTGTGCTGGTTATGGAACATTTATTAGTGACTAGAAAGAGAAAAGTGCTGGTCTCCTGTGTACCTGAAACAAGGACCTCCTGCTGCCTGGTTTTCCTGTAAAAGGTCAGTACATTGTGTGAAGAGAACCAGGAGGTTGCCTGGTTGCTCCTGAAGCTGTCTCTAATCAATCGCAGGCAGCTTGAGGTCCCAGATCAGATGAGTGTTGAAGTGTCTTCTCTGGGGAAGTTATCCCACATGATGTAGTCCAGTCTGTCCCTGGCCATGAATCTTGTCTGCCAAATCTCTGAGAGCTGCTCAGGCAGCTTTTTTCTATACCCCTTCCTCTTTTGGATGAGCCCACTATTTAGGACATTCTTCTCTGTGAGAAGCCTCAGTTTGTGGCTCCAGCTATATGTGGCAGAGCACATTTGTCCTTCTTCTTCCTTTACATTGTCCCAAATTCCAGCCCAGATGGTGAGAAAGGAAGGAAGGGAATAAACTTTTCTGTTCAATTGCTGTTCACCAGCTCTTGTGATAAGTGCTTTCTTTACAATATGATGTTATTAGGTGATATTATTATCCCCGTTTGATATTTGAGAAAACTGAAGCAAACAGAGGTTAAGTGACTTATCTAGGAGCACACAGCTAGTAACTGTCTGAAGCTGGATTTAAACCCTGGCATTCCTGGCTCCTGGACCAGGGCTCTCTGCTCTGTACTACCAGCTGCCTCCAATTTCTAGATAATGGAATCTATGCAATGAGTCCCTTGTCCTATGAAGAAGATCCACACGACCAGATTTTTTTTTTATCCCATTTTGGTTCCATGATCTTCTTCCCATCTCTCCCCAAAGCTCCCAAACTAAATGCTATGGAAACCTTGCTTCAGGACTCCTGGAAACCATCCTTGATTGGAAGCCCCTGTCAGTGACAGGAATAACAGACTGGCCCCATATCAGAATTTGGACTAACTGAGGTTCATTGAGTTCCCCAGGTGGAGAATCTCACTAGAAGAGGCAACAGCTCCCTGTAGAATTCCAAGGTGTGTATAGGTGAGGGAGTGAGGAGCAGGTCCACAGCTGACTGAGCAAAGTCTAATTTTCAGGAGCTCAAGGCTGATCTGTCCCATCCTAGTTTGGGTTAATGCCTTTAGAAGCCTTAATAGGAGAATAAGCCAGATCTGCACTAACACAATGGAGTGATTCTCAAAATGGAGTAGCTTTACATGCACACTCATTTCCCTTAAAAGACCTAAATGACAAAGATTTCTCCATCTTCATCCCTGTTTCCCAATGCCCAGGGCTGCCAGTTCCCAGAAAAGATCTGATCTCTCATTTTGAGCCAAGGGAAGCCCCATGGCTGTTGGAGCAAGAAGACCTGAGGAGCTGCCATTCAGGTGAGTCAGGTGAAAACAGGTATCTGAAAGCTGTGATGACAAGAGGCTTCTAGGTGGGGGGGTGAAGCAAGTGCTAGATTTGGGGGCAAGAAGACCCGGCTTGGAAATATTTTTGAAACTCTCTTTAGCAGTGGGATCCTGGACAAGTCACTAGACCACTGAAACTCATTTTCTCCATCTGTAAAATAAGGGATTTTGACACCAGGGCCTTTTGATGCCCTTCCAGTGATAAATCTGTGATCTGATAAAAAGTCATTGTTAGAATTTGGGGGCAGGAACTCTACTGAAAGAGCAAAAGGGGTTAGGCTTTCCAATATGGGCTCTTTCTTAGACAATGTTCAACTTAGTGAGAATTTATTAAGTACCTGCTCTATGCCAGATCTTCTGATAAGCACCAGGAATATAAAGAGATACAGGAAACATCCCCTTCTCTCCTGGAGCTCCCAGACTGGGGGAGCAGACAGCACACTAACAACATTGTTGAAACCTGTTTTGGACTGGACAAATTGGAGCTCATTGAGAGAGGGAAAGCCCTAAGACTAAGGAAGAGTAGAAAGGTATATTGTGGAAGGTGGGCTCTAGCTGGGGCCTCAGGGAAACAGCACAAGCATTCTAGGCCTGGGAATGGCACAGAATGCCCACAGAGTTGAGAGGTGAGGTGTCTTGTTCATAAGACAGAAGGGAGGCCTAAACCAGTGAAGTAGAGCCTATTTGGTAGAATAATAAGATGAATCAAAATTAGAAGAGGAGGAGGAAGGCAGATGAGGAAGTGGTTCATGATCAGCAGCCCTAGAGAGGATTTACATTTGATCCTTTTGCCAGGGAGTCAGTCATGTGGTTGTTCAGTCATTTTTGGCTCTTCTTGATCCCATGTGGGTTTTTGTGGCAAAGATCCTGGAGGAGTTTTTCCATTTCCGTTTCTGCATCATTTCATTGATTAGTAGACTGAGGCCAACAAGCCTAAGTGACGTCCTGAGGATCACAGAGTAAGTGTATGAGGCTGAATTTGACCTCAAGCCTTCCTGACCATTGCTCTATCCTCTCTACCTCCTAGCTGCCCAAAGGGAGTCAGTCAGTGATGTATCCAAGGATAGCCTTGCTACGGCAAGATTATGTAGGCCAAATGTGCTGTGGACCCAGACAGCCTGGCTTTATGATTTCCCCGCTCTCCATCCAGCAGCATCTCAGCAGTAGCAAAGGTTGCTGCCTTACTTAGAATTAATCCAAGACTAGACTTTATATAAATCATGAACCTGGGCCCCTCCCCTGATCTCTGAGGCTTCAGATTTGGCCTGTTCTTGGAGAATCATTGACCAGATTCTTTGAGGTGACAGATACTCTTAGTTTGGGGAAATGGGAGGTAAAATCTCCCAGGTGTCCCAGAGCATATGATGCTGCCAGAGCTAGAAAAAAGTCTCTGTGATCTTCACTCCAGGCCTGGTCAGGTCCCAGCAGGATTTGTACCTGACAAAGATCACTTACTATAGAGCCAGAGGCAGAAACATCATTTAGGCCAGAACTTGCTTTTGCCACCTGATAGACTAGAATACTGGGATTGTGGTAGAGGCTCCGGCCTGGTGTCTGCCCTGGGCCCAGACAGTCACTTATTATGTATGGATGAAGCAGCTCTAGCTTTCTGTGCACTCAGCTCAGGTTTTGGAAAAGTAAAGTCCATCCCTGCTCTCAAGGAGCTCCCAATCTGGCATAGGAACATGGAGATGGTTTGAGAAGAAGCAACAGATTGGGAACATTGGTCTTAGCTGATTCACAGAAAAGAGGGTGTTTGGGAATAGGCAGAAATCTAGTTCAATGGGAACTATGGGAACTCAAGGAATGAGGCTAATAATGGTTTAAGAAAGGAGAGGAGAATTAGGGAGGAAAGAGTCAAAATTATAGTAAGACAGGAACACAGACACACCTCAGAGATATTGTGGGTTTGGTTCCAGAGCACTCAACTAGATTAAGGGAGAAATAAAGCAAGTCACATGAATTGTTTTTTGTTTCCCAGTGCATACAAAGGTTCTGTTTATACTACTCTGTTGTCTGTTATGTGTAGAATACTATTGTATGTGTTTTGATTTTTGTTTTTTTGCTTTTTGGAGGGCAGTTGGGGTTAAGTGACTTGCCCAAGGTCACACAGCTAGTGTTTTTGTGTTAAGTGTCTGAGGCTGGATTTGAACTCAGGTCCTCCTTATTTCAGGGCTGGTGCTCTATTCACTGCACCACCTAGCAGCCCCTTATTGTGTGTTTCAATGTACATGCCTTAATTCAAAAATGCTTTATTGCTATAAAAATCTAACCATCATCTGAGCCTTCCTGGAGCCATAATCTGGTTGTTTCTGGAAGCTCTTGCCCAGAGTTAATGGTCATTGACTGTTTAGCCTGGTGGTTGCTCAAGTTTGGGGATGACTGTGGCAATTTCTAAAAATAAGGTGATGGTGAAACTTGCCATGTTGATTAATGCTTCTTTACAATTGAACACTTAGAGACCATCATGGGTTTGTTCACTGACCCCTTTTCAATATTATTGTGTGTCAGGGAATAGCTAGACCCAAAGAGAAGAGAGGAAGAAGTCAACATGATGTAATAAATTTTCTTAATAGCAAAAGAAAAGAAAGTTTGATGGAGAAAGGCCCTCTAGTACCATGGACAGAGCATGCCCACTGGCAGAGTTGGGATTGTAGTCTCAGCTTCTCAGAGGTTGGTCAGGTCATTCAGGCATTCTGAGCTCATGGCCTGACTTGTAAATATAATGAGAATGCTGGTCCAGCTGTTGTCACTGGTGTTTTTGAGGATGCAATGTGATTGTCTCTTAAAGTCTTTGTAAATCAAGTTAACCTGCAGATGCAAATTAATAGTATTTTTAAATGATTGATTCTGTCCGGTGAGCTTTGAAGAATTTTCTCTTATCCTGGAGAAGTAGGATCATTTAGTTTTTTTATCCCACAGGAAGGAAGAGATTATAAATATAGTGTGTGTGTGTGTGTGTGTGTGTACATGTTTATCTGTAAATATATTTTATTGTTTGTTTCTGGCAGAAGGAGAGATTGGACCTAAAATGCAACAGACCACTGAAAAGGACATCATTTCTGTGAATGAGAATCATGAAGAACCTTTCATGAGTCATGGTCCCGGTGAGGTCACTAGGAGGGAAATCTGTGCTGTATTTCTCAGAGTCCACATAGGAGAGAAATCATATGATTGCCATCATTATGAGAAGGACTTGAGTCAACAGCCATCCCTTATTAACCATCAAAAAATTCAGACTGGAGAGAAAACACATGAGTGTCATGAATGTGGTGAAGTATTTTGTGAATGCTCATCCTTCCTTATCCATCAGCGAATTCACAGTGGAGAGAAACCTTATGAATGTAATCAATGTGGAAAGGCTTTCATACTGAAATCTATACTTGCTAAACATCAGAGAATCCACATTAGAGAAAAACCTTATGAATTTAATCAGTGTGGAACGGCTTTCAGACAGAGTGACCATTTAGCCACACATCATAAAATCCACACTGGAGGGAAACCTTATGAATGCAATCAGTGTGGAAAGGCTTTCAGACTGAAATCTGCACTTGCTCAGCATCAGAGTATCCATATTGGAGAGAAGCCTTATGAATGTAATCACTGTGGAAAGGCTTTCAGAGAGAAGTCTAAACTTGTTGCACATCAGAGAGTCCACACTGGAGAGAAACCTTATGGGTGTAATCAGTGTGGGAAAGGTTTCAGAAGAAACTCTGTTCTTGCTGAACATAAGAGAATCCACACTGGAGAGAAACCTTACGAATGTAATCAATGTGGAAAGGCTTTCAGACAGAAGTCTATACTTGTTGTACATCAGAGAATCTACACTGGAGAGAAACCTTATGAATGTAATCAGTGTGGAAAGGCTTTCAGACTCAGGTGCCTTTTATGTATACATCAGAAAATGCACACTGGAGAGAAATCTTATGAATGTAATCAGTGTGGAAAGACTTTCAGGTACAAGTCCCGCCTTACTGTACATCAGAGAATCCACACTGGAGAGAAACCTTATGAATGTAATCAATGTGGAAAGGGTTTTAAGGAGAAAAGCTGTCTTATTGCACACCAGAGTATCCACACTGGAGAGAAACCTTATGAATGTAATC
Source organism: Pseudocheirus occidentalis (assembly GCA_028646575.1). Lineage (NCBI taxonomy): Eukaryota > Metazoa > Chordata > Mammalia > Diprotodontia > Pseudocheiridae > Pseudocheirus > Pseudocheirus occidentalis. Next base: position 17,388 of record JAQQSW010000268.1, read on the forward strand.
AGTGTGGAAAAGCTTTTAGAAGAAGCCCTGATCTTGCTGCACATCTGAGAATCCATACTGGAGAGAGACCTTATGAATGTAATCAATGTGGAAAGGCTTTCAAACGAAGGTGCCTTTTATGTGTACGTCAGAAAATCCACACTGGAGAGAAACCTTATGAATGTAATCAGTGTGGAAAGGCTTTCAGAGTGAAATCTAAACTTGTCGAACATCAGATGATTCACACTGAAGAAAAACCTTATGAATGTAATCAATGTGGAAAGGCTTTCAGATGGAAATATAAACTCATTGAACATCAGAGAATCCACACTGGAGAGAAACCTTATGAATGTAATCAGTGTGGAAAGGCTTTCAGATACACGTCCAACCTTGCCGTACATCAGAGAATTCACACTGGAGAAAAACCGTATAAATGTGATAAATGTGGAAAGGCTTTTATACAGAGCTCAAGTCTTGCTAAACATCAGAGAGCCCACAGTGACAGAAACCTTAGGAATGTAAATCAGTGTGGAAAGGCTTTCACACAGAACTCAAATCTTGCTCCACATCAGAGAATCCACACTGGAGAGAAACCTCATGAATATCTGCATCGTGATTAAACTTTTTACATCCACCATCTTCTTTCCAAAGAAATCTAGTGAAGTGTCCAAGAGACATAATTTCTGGTCAGTAGTTTCATTAGTTAGGGCTAGTGAATACTTAATAAAACAGTGGTCCTTTAGCTTTATCTTGTGAACTAGGGGGAAACACAGAGGGCTCTCAGCACTTAGGTGCCCTCAGATAAGTGGAGGTTGCCAACAGGCACAAATCATCTCTGATGCTTAAACATGATTGGGAATGAAGATACCAATGAGAGGTGGGCTCGTCTTCACTCGAGGCTGGGGGACTTGGCCCCTCCCTCAGTCTCAGACCAGGAGACTCTTCTCTTCCCAGAGCAGCTCTGCGCACCTGGTGTCCAGACACAGCAGGGAGCCACTTCCCCTCTGAGCTGGAGAATAAAGCTCCCCCCTCCAGAATTCCCCAGCCTGACATCCCTTCCCCAGGTGGGTAGGTCCTGCCCAGGTTTCTGTTCCTCTTCAGCCCAGCCCTGCAGATGTTGGCTCCCAATTTTTGCATGAGGCCATGGGAAGGGGGAGCTTGGTCCTCTTTTAATAGAAGAGAACCCCTCCTCTCCCACTTCAGCATCTGCTCTGCAGGACCAGAGCTGGGGCTTACATCATCCCTCCTACCCCTTCCAAGAATGCACAGGTAATCTACTTCCATGCCCAGAAACTGAAGTATCATTGAGATGTAGTCTGAAAGGGCATCAGAGGAGGCTAGGCATGTGACTGCCATACCCAGCCATCTGGACTCCAGAAGTGCTTATGCCCTGCCCTCATCCCTGCCCCTGCCTCTCCCACACTCCACCCCTCCTTGGCTCCTCCTTCATCTTCAGTGCTGAAGGTTCAGGATTCTCTCTATTAAAGTCTGGACCCTCCTTGGGCAAAGCCAATTGGAATCCATAGTCTTGTAAATCAGTGCCAAGAGAACTACATCTCTTTCCTTTCCAGTTTTGCACATGTATCATTGACCACTCTGGGTCAGGTTAATGAGCTCCCAATAGCCATTAAAGGAGGAAGCCTATCTCAGACATGTCTTCATTTCTGCCCTGGCTCAGACACTTTGGGACCGTCTCAGACTCCCTTCTCTCCCCTGCCTTCACATTGGAAGCCTTCTCCCTTCCCTCATTTCCTGCTTTTGGGGGGTTGCTCTCTTTCACCATTAGACTGCCAGTTCCTTGAGACTAGAGACTAAACTGTATGTTTATTCATATTTGCATGGTTAGCGTTTGGTAAAATGTTTGGCTCACAGTAGTCATTTAAGCAATGTTTATTGATGACTCCACCCAATCCCTCTCATTGGGATACCTTGTCTTTTACTGTCAAAGCTGAGCTCACTCTCCTCCCAACTGCCTTGTTGACACTTCACAAGGTAGTCATTATCCTGCAATACTCTCTTTCATACCATATATACATTCAGCGACTAAATCTCATTTTTTGCTTCCTTCACTCCATCTCTCATTATGAGACTTTGGGGATTTCTTTATGATGCTTAAAGACAATTTACACCAAACTAGTTTTTAATAATTCCAATTTTAAGTATTTATTTTTATTTAAGGTTGAATAAAAGATATCTGTAAGTTTAGAGGTTTCCAACTAATTTACTTTGTAAAAATTTAATTAGCTTTTAAACATCAAGGTAGAGTTTAAGCTCTTTTTAAGGAAGAATAATACTTTTAGTAAAAAAGGCTTAAGTAAAAAAATTATATACATGTTTAAGGAATGATTGTTTGTGTTATTTTTTTTAGAACACTGGATAAACTTTATTTCTAATCCAATTTATTGCAACTGCTTGATGGAATTCATAACAATTGTGGCCAGAACTACTGTGATTAGTGAGAATTTATTGTTTGAAGAGAAAGCTTTTTTGGAACCCTGTGTATCCTTTTGGACTTTCATTCTTAGGTCTGGTGTGTCCTTGGACATACATTAATTGGGTGCTTAAAAAAAATACCAGTCAGTTGCTCAATGGAAGCAACATGTGAGATCTGAGACTAGTGAATATCTATCCCTGGGCATAATGTTAGGAGGTTGCCTTGGGAAGGCTAAGTTTAGTTGGACTCTTCTTAATTAATTTTCCTATACAAATCTATCTCCCTGGTCCCTGGGTCATAGAAAGCCCCTTATAGTCCTGTAGACCGTCAGGACCAGTTTTGATGCCGCTATAATCATAACTCTCATGTGAAATTTCTACTATCAGAGTAGGCAAACAGGGGAAGTTGCTATTTCAATACTGTATCTAATAGTTATTAGATTAATAATAAAGAATCTAGGTTATCGTAACTGGCTGCAAGGGTGAAAGAACTTGATATTTGTATCTGAATTTGTAGCCGTTTCATGTCCTAAACAATAATTAAATTAGTGCTTGAACTTGTCATATGTATGAGACTCAGTATCTGAATTATCTCATTCTTTTACAATGATATGAATAGAATTACATAAAGATAGAGAAGCTTGTGGAACAAAGGCATAAATCTATTAAGTTGTGTGGTTAAAGTCAGGACCTCTTGTTTATGTTTTGAGAAGTAGGATTTCAGTACAGCCAGTTATGTCAGTGAAGAGCAGTAACTTACGAGCTATTTTGTGGTAACAAGAAGTCTGCTTTTCCTTACGTTTTTATTTGATCTAGAGTGTGTGTGGGCATATCCTGAAGTGTTTGCAAATTCAAAGATGTTCCCATTTTTAAATGATTCTGGGAGCGCTAATCTATGTTTATGTCTATTTGGACATGGCTAGTAACTGAACATGTTTTAGTATAGATAATTTTCATATAAATTGTTTTCTGTATACAATTTGGGATTATTGTATTTAAGGCTGACATCTCAAGTCTTCGCTGTTTGTTAAGTATCTTTACACAAAACGATTTGTATAATGTTGACCCTAGCGATGAAAAAGCAACTCCTTTCCGTGAACACTGGTTATAGCCTGATAAGTTGTGATTTTTCATGATGAATCTCTTACTCTTACAATGTGAAATTATAGTCAGTGCTTGTTATCAAGCATATGTAATCCTTAAGTGCTGAATTTACCCGCAACTGATTATGGGAACTTGCCCTTTAAGACCTTAGGGGATTGTAACTGATATTATTTTGAGTCTGACTTGAGGAACATTCATCAAAGGATGGTGTTAAACTCATAATTGATGATGTGAGCAACTCTATGGGGTGGAAATCCATGAGGTGCTGGTGGAGTCCTCATGAGAAAGATTGGGAGAATATCTCAGCATGGCCTGAGATAGGATTCTCCTGACTCCGTTTTTCTAGGATGACATTTTTTCATCAATGGAAAATATCCCACCTGACTAACTTTAAGCCTGGCTTAACATAATTGGCTCTCTGAATAACTTTTGCCCAGAATGAAGATGAGCTTAGGGAATCATCTTTGCCTTGCAGGGTAGCCATTTCCATGATTCTTCTTTTATAACAGATTTCCAAAAATCATGTTAGGGACTCAGTATGAACACCACCACAGAGATTTTTTTTACTGTATTACTGATCTACGGCTGAGTCACTATAATAAGATTTGAGCTAATTGACCTAAAATTTTAGTCCTTTCACTATTCCAAACAGCTAGTTAACTAAGTGGTTAACCTTGTCCTCTTCCTGTTACTGGTTATATATTCCTGTGTAAGGTAAGGACCTCTAAGTTCTCTTCATGGTATGGGGATAATTAGGCAACGATGCAAAGACTTGTGAAGCCAAGATTGAATTCTCTTGTTTAGTGAGGCTCCTATCATATCTGTCTCATTTCTGTGTCAGTGAAAAGAGAGGAAGGACTTGTGGTCTGTCTTATAAATGACTTAAAGAGGGATCCACTGTAACCACTAAGGGTTATTCATGTGGACATGGCTAGAAGATGAAAATGTATTATAAACAACTTAACACGCACTGTTGTGAAATTGATAATGTATTTATATATCCCACCCTGGAACCTTTCCTTACATTTGAAGTTAATCTGGCAACGTATAAATGAATTCCTTTTTGTAGTACAGTCCATCTCTCTATAAAAAGTGTCCTGTTATTAATTCCTTGGCAGAATCTGATCCTCCTTGTGGGGAAATAAACAATGCCCAGTGTAAAAATTGGCTTCCAAGTTTTGGTTTCTGTTTGAGTTTCTTAGATATATCGACATGAGAACTGACTAACCTAAGATTGTAAATTCCCTGGTCTAAAAAGTTCCAAATTTGATTTCCTAATAGTAGAAACATAACAGTTAGCCCAAGTTTCACTAATTGACCTGTTTATTGGCAAATTAAATTTAAAACTGTGTTAAATTCAATTTTGTAGGAGACTTTTAGGAGGGAAAAGTATCTGTACAAGTGACCTGAACATAAGAAGCCAGTCACCTGGAAACTGCTGAAGACCAAGGCAAATCCTTGTGTGGAAGAAGATGATTGTAGCAGGAGGAGAGCTGGGAGACCAGGAGATTCTACAGAGGGGGTTTGGAGTCTCAGAATAGACTAAGGGAGGGAGGGAGAGAGATGGGAGAGCAATGGGGGAGGGGAGGTCAGAGAAGACCAGCCTGGTGGGTGGGGCCCCTGCTGGAATTCTCCCTTGTGGGGAGTTTGGACTCCTGGGGAGAAGGGCAGGGGAGAAGAGGGGCCAGGCTAGAAGAAGGACAGCTGGACTGGGTAGGCCTCGGGATTAGGAAGACCCAGCCAGAGCAGGTAGACCGGGAAGAGAATTAGGAAGAGCGGAGACCTCTCTGCCTTCTGGGAGCCAGCTCTGCACATGCAGGTGTCAGGTGGATCTGAACAAGGCACCCCCCCTGCACCCCACTTCTGCTCGCTACCCTTTCCATACAGCCTCATCTTACCCCTCTGAACTTCCTGAGAGTCCTCCAGGCTCCCTGTCACATCCCAAAAGTCCAATGGTACCATCCCCAGTTTTACCATTGGTTCACAGCTGCCTGACCCTCATGTCTCATCCAGAGTATCAGGTGGAGGCAGAGCTCTGGGTCTGAGGTCATTGTCCCATCTGGGCTCCCAAGCCCCTTCTGCCTCCTGGGTTCCTATAGGAGAATGGGGAAGGGGCAAGAGGCCAAAGAGAGGGAGTTCTGGAGGGTGGCAAGTCCTCTTCTTGGTCACAAGCCCCATTCTCAGCCTTCCCCTCCCTGCCTCCCTGCTCCTATGGGGGGTCTCCCCTGAGGGCAGGACCTTTGTAAGGGCTGTGAGAGCCCCTTTTCTGTCTTTCCAGCATCCCCCCCTACCAGGATGAGAAGGCAAAGTCAAATGTCTCTCTCACCCTGAGATTCTTTTCTCTCCCCAACTCACCTTGATCAGGACCAAAGCCCCTCTCTAGGAGAGACCCAAGATTTAGGAGAACGGCCCCCGAGGCCCAGAAACCCCCATCCCAGGTGAGTTTCGCCCATTCACAGACCTGGCCAGCCTCAGTAAAAGTAGATTCCCAGAGAACCAAGGAAAATTTTTCTTTTACAGGAGGGGAAACTGAGGCAATCTGAGATGAAGTGACTTGCCAAGGGTCACACAACCAGCAAGTGTCTGAGGCCTAACTGAACCTCAGGTCTTTCATCCACATTCCCCTTGGGAACAGTTATGTTGTGGCTTTTGTCTATATAAGCCCCAAGAATATGCATCTCGGGGCTGCTTGATTTGGGTGTTGCTCACCCCTTGCAGTCCCCGGCTATTCAACTCTACTTAAAATGATTAATGGTCTCACTCGCTGCTTTCTTGGTATAACAGTAGGCCATCTACCTTTCTGACCTCCTGGCTCAGTCCTACCTGGAAACTGCAAGCCCAGTACTAGGTTTTTAGGAGATGTCTTCATCTCATGGCAAAGGGCTGTTTCTTTCAGTCAGGGAGTCTGCTAGGAGGAGGAAACCAAGGCAGAAGGTGCCTAGAAATGTGGGCCACATGGAAAGCAGAAGGCCCTATGGGCATCAGTGAACCAAAGCCTTTCTGAGAGGGTCCAACAGTCTCTTTCTCCCTCAGTCCTGAGGTCCCAGGTTATCCTGTTTCTCCATTCACTCTTATGGCTAGAAACTCAAGACCCCCTGCCTTCTTCTCTACTCCTATTCCTGGTCTCCATCAGGTGCAATGCCATAGTCATGGCAATGACCCCTCTTCTAAGTTGACCTTGTCCTGGTGCACCCATTTCTGCTCCAAGGCTCACATTCTAGCTGGGTCACAATGGAAAACCCTGGGTCCCTCTGAGGGCTCTTCATCCCTCATCTGTCAGACAACTCCCATTTTCCCTACTTCATCCTATTTTGGATGCTTCTGAGTAGAAAGACTGCCACAAGAACACTGTGGCAGGAGACTAATCCACAGGAGTGAGCCCTGTATTTTGAGGTCCTGGCACCAAATGGAATTGAGTGTGTCCTAAACTCAATTATGATGTGATCTCCGCTAAAGTCACATGGATACTTGTGGTGTTTTATCCTGAAATGGAAGGCCATACCTTCATGAAACAGACTCTGAAAATTTGGCATTAAGGCCATATGTTCATATATTATAAGATAAGAATGAAGAATGTCATTAGATCAAAATGACTGATCTGGTATCTGAATGCAGTCAGTGTAGAGAAGGGGTGGGAAACCTGGAGCCTTCAGGCCACATGGGCCTTCTGGATTCAAAAGTGTGGCCATTTGAATGAATCCAGATTTTGCAGATTAAGTTTGTCAGATTTGGCAATTAAAGTATCAGTGCTAAGTTAGCAGAGAGTCTTTTCAGGAAAGTAAGAATAAAAGCTAAATTGTGTAAAGGGTTGAGTGAATAAAGGGCAGCAGGGTGGCCCAGTGGGTAGAGCACTGGGCTTGGAATGGGGAAGGCTCAGGGCATGAGTCCAAATCTGGCCTCAGACACTCGGCTGTGTGATCCTGAGTCACTTAAGTTACTTAACTATGCCTCAGTACATCATTTTTGAAAGGAGAATGTGCAGGAAATGGGAAACCACTCCTGTATCTTTGCTCAGAAAATCTCAAATGGGGTCTAGAAAAGGCAGACACCAGTGAAACAACTGAATCATGCCACACTCTGTGGCCTGGGGATTCAAACAGAAGAGAAGAAAGACTGTCCTGTCCCCATAGAGATTATACCTTCAGACAACACACCAAAGGAAGAGATTTTGGGCAAAAGCCACTGAGACATGGTGGGAAAGTCACTGAGAAATTCCAGAGTAGAGCACCAAGATGCAAGTGTGGACATGTTCGAGCTGACCCTCTTGCAATGTAGGTGTTTGGAGTCCAGGAGTTGACAGAGCTCTACAAATACCTTTGGTTTATGCATTAGGCAGGTTGTAAAGAATAATTATAACCAATGAAGTAAATAGCAAGAAAGCAGGAATGAAAAAAAAAAACCAAAAGAGAGCAAGTAGTTTGCTTCGATCTGTACTCAAACTCTGTACTTCTTTTCTCTGGATGAGAATTTCCTTTCTATCATGAGTTTTTGGAATTGTCTAATAACCTTACATTGCTGAGAGGAGCCCAGTCTATCAAAGGGGGTCATCAAAGGTACCATATGTCTGTAATTGTGCTCAAAGTTCTGGTTGCTCTCCTCACTCAGCATCAGTTTATATAAGTCTCTCCAAGTTATTATGAAGTCTGACATTTCTTACAGCACAGTGGTATTCCATTCCATTCATACACCACAATTGTTTAGTCATTCCCCAATTGATGGGCATCCCCTTGACTTCCAATTCTTTGCCACTACAAAAAGAGGTTCTATAAAAGCTTTTGTGCAACGGGGTCTTCTTCCTACTTGTATGATCTCTTTAGGATATAGCCCTAGAAGTGGTATTGCTGGGTCAAAGGGCATTTTTAAAGCCCTTTTGGCATAGTTCCGGATCGCTCTCCAGATCAGTTCACAACTCCACCAACAATGCATCAGTGTTTCCATGTCCTCTCCAGCACTTGTCATGTTCTTGGGGTCCGTTCTGGCCATCGGGTGAGATGCGGCACTTCAGAGTTGTTTTGATTTGCATTTGTTTTTAGAAAGTTTCAAGTTTAATGTCAAAGTTATCTGATTTGCCTGCCCCTCCCTCCAGTGGTTTTGGAGGCGGGCTCGCGGCTGCGCTGTCCCTGTCTCCCATTGGCTCGGGAGGCGGGCTCGCGGCTGGGCTGTCCCTGCCTCCCATTGGCTCGGGAGGCGGGCTCGCGGCTGGGCTGTCCCTGCCTCCCATTGGCTCGGGAGGCGGGCTCACGGCCGCCTGTCCGTCATTCATTGGCTCGGAGAGGAGCTCGCTCTGGGCCCGACAGGCGGCCGCTCGAGCGTTGCGGCCGAAGGGGGCGGGTTTGAAAAGCGAACTCTGAAGGAAAGAAAAGGCACGAGGTATGGGGGGGGGGGGTCCCGCCTTCTGCGCTCCCTCCTCCGCCGCATT
>JAQQSW010000268.1:26822-59091 GCA_028646575.1 Pseudocheirus occidentalis
CCATGGTGGCATACAGTCATGTATAGGATCTGCAAACTCCTTCACATTGTACACTAGTCTGATTGAATAGGTGTTATAGTCACTGGAGTGAACAGTGAGAAAAGAGAAACAAAAGCAAACATCAAAAAGAATGATTGCATGCATTGCTTCAGTCTCCTTTTAAATTCTGATCTTTCTGGATCTTTCTCTGAATGTAGACATCTTCTTCCATCCTGAGACTTGTATAGTTGTCTTTTAACTGTGCGATGCTGAGAAGCGTCCAGTTTTTCAAAATTGGTCATCACACATGATGTATCTGTGTGTACAAATTTTTCCTGGTTCTACTCTTCTTACTCAGCATCAATTAGTTACCACTCAACATCTGTAACAACAGGTTCTATACTTGGGAGAAACTTCACGAATATAAACAAAGTAGTGAAGCCTTCAGGCATCAATCATGTCCTATTTCCTATCTCAAAATTCTTATGAGATAGAAATCTGATCATTGTCATGAGTAAGGAAAAGCATTCAGAAGAAGTTCAGAGCTTCTTCAGAATTAGAGAAACCACTCCAAAGGGCATTTGTTCCCTATAGTTTCAGTGTGGGAAGGCTTTCAGCTAGTGATCATCTCTTACTTTCTATCAGAGGTTTTGCTGTGGGAAGAAGCCTTAAAAATATGCCATGGGGGCTGGGGGGCGGGGAATGGGAAATGCTTTTTTCTGGAGGAGGGACATCAGTAGAAAACCTTTTTTCTACTGGAATGAAGGTGGATAATACAATGGATGTGGGAAAGGCTTCCCTTAGACCTCATGCTTCTCTGTACATTGGAGAAATCATGCTGGAGACAAAATGTTGGGAACTGATTACAAAGAGAAGACCTCTTACGGCAGAACAGACTTCATTAGACCTCAAACAAAAGAGATCTCATTAAATATCCCCAAATTCCATCCTGTGCATAAAACCTTATGCACATAATTTTTTTTATTCTCTGAAATCCTGTTTGTCGTCCCTCCTCAACATTTCAGGAAATTCATAGACTTCTTTTCTTCAGCCATTCCCCCATTAATTGCTATTCACTTTGTGTGCTGTTGTTTGCTGGCAGAAAAATTTCTTTAAATATTTTGGTACCTGTTAGATGTTAATTTCTGTAATGCTTTCTTTTTTTTCTAAATAAATTGTTTATTTTTCGTTTGCAACATTCATTTCTACAAGATTTTGATTTACAAATTTTCTCCTTGTCTTTCCCCTACCCACCACCCCAAAATAGTGATCCCAGTGAAACCCCCTCCCCCAATCTGCTCTGTTGTATATCCTCCCTCATCCCCCTCTGACTTTGGGCAAGATGGATCTCCATATGCCAGTGCGTGTATTTCTTATTTCCCAGTTGCATGTAAATAATTTTTTTTGAACATTTGATTTTACAACTTTCAATTACAGATTCTTTCCCTTCCTCATCACCCATCCTTACTGGAAAGATTCCCCCAAAAAACTCCTAGGAATATTATAGTTAGGTTCCAGAGTTCCCAGATCAAGGGGAAAATTTGAAAAACAGCCAAGAAGAAATAATCTGAATATTGTGGAAACATAATCAGGATTACACAAGACCTAGCAGCTTCTACATTATGGGATCAAAAGGCTTGGAACTTGATATTCCAGACTGACTATATTTCTCTCAATCCTATCCTGCCCCCCACTTGTTCTATTTGACCCTCTTCCTTTTCAGAAGTGTGTGCTTCTAACTATCCTCCCCTACAATCTGCTCTCCCTTCTATCTTTCCCCCCTCTTATGCCCTTCCTCCCTACTTTCCTGTAGGGTAAGATACTCACTTTAGTGTGTATGTTATTCCCTCCTTAAGCCAAATTCAGTGAGAGTAAGGTTGACCCATTCTCTTTTGTCTTCCTATTCTTCCCCTCTATTGTAACAGTTTCCCCTTGCCTCTTTTATATAAGATAATTTACTTATTCTGTCTCTATCTCCTCTCGTTGTATTTTTCTCTCACCTTAGTTTTATTTTTAAAATATCCCTTCCTATTCAATTGATCCTGTTCCCTGTCTATATATACCTGTACACATTTACACAATTCACATATGTATTCATATGCACTTATAGACATGTAATTCACACACACACATATACACACATTTATATTCCCTTCAACTATCGTCATACTGAGAAAAGTTTCATAAGTTACAATGATCATTTTTCCATGTAGACCTGTAAATAGTTCTACTTTGGTAAGTTCCTCATAATTTCTTTTGCCTGTTTACCTTCTCATGCTTCTCTTGATTCCTATATTTCAGTGTCAAATTTTCTATTCAACTCTTATTTTTTTTTTCATGAAGAAAGCTTGGAAGTCCTCTATTTTCTTTGAATGACCATATTTTCTCCTGAAACATACTCAGTTTTTCTGGGTAGGTGATTCTTGGTTTTAATCCTAGCTCCTTTGACCTCTGGAATATCAAGTTCCAAGCCTTTTGATCCCATAATGTAGAAGCTGCTAGGTCTTGTGTAATCCTGATTATGTTTCCACAATATTCAGATTATTTCTTCTTGGCTGTTTTTCAAATTTTCCCCTTGATCTGGGAACTCTGGAACCTAACTATAATATTCCTAGGAGTTTTTGGGGGGAATCTTTTTCAAGAGGTGATTGGTGAATTCTTTCAATTTCTATTTTGCTCCCTTGTTCTAAAATATCAGGGCAATTTTCCTTGAGAATTTATTGAGGGATGATTTCTAGCTTCTTTTTTTGATCATGGCTTTCAGGTAGTCCAATAATTTTTAAATTATCTCTCCTGGATCCATTTTCCAGGTCAGTGGTTTTTCCAGTGAGATATTTCACATTGCCTTCTATTTTTCCATTTGTTTGGATCTGTTTAATAGGATCTTGATTTTTCATAAAGTCATTAGCTTCCATTTGCTCCAGTCTAATTTTCAAGCAATTATTTTCTTCAGTTAGCTTTTGAAATTCTTTTTCCATCTGGCAAATTTGGCTTTTTCAGGCATTTTTCTCTTCATTGGCTTTTTGAGCTGCTTTTGCCATTTGAGTTAGTCTGTTTTTTAAGTTGTTATCTTCTTCAGTCAGGTTGTTGACTCTTCATGATTTTCTTGCATCATTCTCATTTCTCTTCCCAATTTTTCCTCCACTTCTCTTACTTGATTTTTAAAATCCTTCTTGAACTCGTCCATGACTTGTCATATTTTTCTTGGAAGCTTTTGGTGCAGGTATTCTGACTTTGTCATCTTCGTCCCATTCCATGCTTTGATCCTTTTTGTCCCCAAAAAAGGAATCTAAGGTTTGATTGCTATGCTTGCTTTGCTTCCTTTGCTTGTTCATGTTGCCACTCAATTACTTGACTTTTGAGCTCTTTACCACAGTAGAACTCTGCTTCCAGAGGGGAGAGCTTTGTTCCAAATGGTTGTGGTTTTCGCAGCTGCCGTAGGTATTAGCTGGGTGCCCTGGCTCACTGGTCACTCACCCCAGGACCTCCACCCAAGACCTTCATCCAGATCCAAGCAGGTCAAAGCAAGAGTGATTACCCTCTGAATGGACACCAAGTCCCCCTGTGATCTGCAGACCAGGAGTTCAGAAGCAGCCCCATGGAAGTGGCTGCAAGGCTGCGGTTCCTCTGTTTCTCACCCCAGGACAGTGGCTAGACTGGGTTGCTGTCCCTTGTTCCCAAAAGTTCCACACTGACCTTTCACTTTGTCCATGACATTTATGGGTTGGTAATTCTGGAAAGCACCACAGCTGCCGGTGATCTACTCTAGTGGAAGTCCTGTCCAGCTGCTGCTGGGGGGCCCCTGGGGCTAAAGCCACAGGCTCACAAAGGAGCGCACTCGGCTCCCGCTGCGCTTCCACGGACCCTTCCTGCCGGCCGGCCGGGCCGCCTTCAGCAGATCTGCTCCCCTCTGTCTCTTTGTGGGGCCGGTAGCTCTAAGATTTGCCGAGAGTCATTTTATAGGCGTTTGAGGCGGTTACGGGGGGGGGGGGGGGGGGTCTTGGAGCGTTGCTGCCTCTGAGCCGCCGTCGTGGCTCCACCCCCGTAACGGTTTCATGAAGGGGCGAGGTGACATGGTTTATGGCTTGCTGTGCTTGGAACCACAAGGCCTGAATTCCAGTTCAGCCTCTGGTATTTCCTAGTTGTATGTCTCTGGATAAGTCATGTCACGTCACTTGATCCTGCCTGAGTTTCCCCATCTGTAGAAAGGGTAAAATAAGGCATCTGCCTCCCAGAGTTGAGGTGAGGATTTAATTAAATGCCGTTTGTTAAATGCTTTGTAAACATTAAATAACTATGGAAATAATCGCTATTTCTATAATTATCATTCCTTGGATCATCAGTCTCGTTGTCCGGTGAGTTTACTAAAACATGGATAATCCAAGTGAGAAAGAGAGAGGGAGACAGAGAAAGAGACACAGTCCAAGAGACAGACAGTCCCAGATCTTACCTAAGGGAAATTGGCTTACATTTATTTTTTCTTTATAATTTTATTTTAGACTCAAAGGCCAGAGCGCAAATACATGATAGAGAAAAGAAGCAAAAACTTATCATAAACTTAAATACTGGTACTATCGTACAAGGGGGAAAACAGGTTTGTCATGTGCGGAATGTAAGAGAGGATTCAAAATATACACCAAGAGGTGTTCATTTGAAGAAAGCCTATATGATAAACAATTCTCATTGTGTTGAGAATCATCTCTCTTTTCTTTGTTTCCTTGTGTTTTCTTTTGTTCTCTGCTGTGTACTTTTTACTTTTTTCCCCTTCTCTCAACCTCCCACAGAAAGTACAATAAAGTTTAGATATGTTTCTTTATAACTATAGATATATGTGCACATATACTTACTTATCTACATATATAGACATAATACTTTTCCCACAGCTATTCTACTCCTTGGTTTTTTCTGTTTGATTATATTATTGTATACTACTACTACTACTACTTTTTTTTTTTTTGCTTTTTGGAGGGCAGTTGGGGTTAAGTGACTTGCCCAAGGTCACACGGCTAGTTTTTTTTGTGTTAAGTGTCTGAGGCCGGATTTGAACTCAGGTACTCCTGACTCCAGGGCCCCTGCTCTACTCACTGCGCCACCTAGCCGCCACTACTACTACTACTACTACTACTACTACTACTACTACTACTACTACTACTACTACTACTACTACTACTATATTATTGTTTCCTATCCTTTCTACCTGTTCTGCTTTACTTCTACCCACTACCTTGACCTCCTGATACTTGCCTCCCCTTCTCCAAGGATCCCTCCCCTATCTTCCCATTTTCACAAATCGAAACACCCTCTATTCCCCTATTTTACCTATTCCCTCACCCTCTCTTCTAAATACCCTCTCTTCTAAATATCCTTCCCTTGTCTTCTCCCGCCTCCATATGCCCCTACTATTTTATTTCTTCTGAATTTAGAATACTTTTATACTCTTTTCAGTGTATATATATTGTTCCCTTTTAAAACCATTCCTGATGAACGTAGGTTACCAGAACTCCTCCCCCATCTAATTCCTTTGCATCAATTCTTCCTTTTTCACATCAAATAATTGCTCTTTTAAGTTGCTCCTAAATGGTTTTGCTTTTTAAATTCATATTCTGAGGTTTACCCCAGTCTTTCTTATAAACTACACAATTATTCATTAAAATCTTAGACATTAACTTTACATATGTAAAAGGTAAACATTCTGTCTTTATGGATCCCTTATAATTAATCTTTGTTATATGCCTTATACTTCTCTTGGTTCTTATATGTTGAATTTCTATCAAGTTCAATATTTTTTTAAACAATGTCTTTAAAGTCTTGAGCATTTGTAAAATGTCCGTTTTTTTTTCCATTCAGGATAATATTTAACTTTGCAGGGTATGATATTTTTTTCTTGCCCCCCAGTTCTTTTGTTCTTGGATATACTGTGTTCCAAGTCATGTTGTCCTTTAATGTCTCTACTCCTAGGTCTTGTGTAATTCTGTTTGTAGCACCATCATATTTAAGTTGTTTTAATCTTGACACTTTAAATATTTTTTCCTTGAGCTGGGCATTTCAGAATTTGATGATCATATTTCTATGAGTTTCCCTTATAGCAGTTCTTTTAGCTGGTAATTGATGGATTTTTTTTTCTATTTCTACTTTCCCCCCTTCTTCTAATGCTTCAGGACTATTTTAAAAAATAATTTCTTGTGTTATTGTATCAAAATTCTGTTTTTGATTGTAACTTTCAGTTAGTCCAACCAATTATTTCTAAATTTTCTTTCTTGATCTATTCTCCAAATCTGTTGTTTTTCTTTTATGATGTTTTACTTTCTCTTCTATTTTTTCATTATTCATATTTTGTTTAATCATTTCTTATTTATTTATTCATTTATTTTTACTTTTTGGAGGGGTAGGTGGGGTTAAGTGACTTACCCAAGGTCACATGTCTGTTAAGTGTTAAGTGTCTGAGGTCAGATTTGAACTCAGGTTATCTTGACTCCAGGGCTGGTGCTGTATTCACTGCGCCACCTAACCACCTCTATTTAATCATTTCTTGATCTCTTGTAATTTCTCTGGCTACAATCTCCCTTTTTTTTTTGAGGGGCAACTGGGGTTAAGTCACTTGCCCAAGGTCATATGGCTAGTGTCAGATGTGAGGTCTGGGGTCAGATTTGAACTCAAGTCCTCCCGACTCCAGGACCAGTGCTCTATTTACTTTGCCACCTAGCCACCCCACTTTGTCCCATTTTCAAGATGTCATTTTCTTTCTTAAGATTCTGGATCTCCTTTTGTAATTGGTTGACTTTCCTTTTATACTCTTCTTGTTTTTCTTGGATTGTTCTTATTTTCTTTTTTAGTTTTTCCCTCTTCTCTATCATTTGATTTTGGAAGTCATTTTTAGGATCTTCTATGAATTCTTTTTGGGCAGATGCCCATATTTCATTATTCTTTGGCAGTTTCTTTAGTTCAGTATTCTCTGAAGATGAACCACAATCGTCCCTATTCCCATAATAGCTTTCTATGGTTGGATTCTTTCTTCTTTTCTTGTGCATTTTTTTATGGTAATGTCTTAATTATCTGTAATCACTTCTAGCCCTGGCTATGGGAAATGGTGCCTCTTTCCTCAGATCTTCAGTTCTTCCCTCTACCCTGAAACTAAAGCCAAACCTCGAACATCCTGTAAGTGCCCAAACTCAGATGCTTTCTGCCACTCTGCTTCTGCACTCACTGGGCATGAGCTGGTTCCTTCTCACCCTGCCACTCTTCATAGCATAGCTGGGTCTGGCATTCCTGGTCAGCAGAGGTTCTCTCAATCTTTCCAGGCTCAAACACCCAACTCCCCTCATTATTCCAGTGGTCAAAGTTCTGGTGGCTGGGAAAAGAGGCCACGAACCCCAGGGCTTTCTGCTTCTTAAAACAGAACCTAGCCTGGAGGTGCATACTCTTCACAAGGACCAAACCATGCCCTAGGATTTTTCTTCTGATCTTCTCAAATTGTCCCAGGAAGACCTCCTTTATGCCCCTCTTCTTATTTATCTCCCCCCACACTTTGTTCACCCTCAGGTGCTACGTTAACTCTTTTGTGGAGAAAATCTTGAGAGCTCGGATTTTTCTGACCTACTCTTCCATATATTTTCAGATCATCATTTGTGCAATCATTTCCCAATATATAGGCACTATCTTTGATTCCAGGTCTTTGCAACAACAGGAAACATACACTGCCTTTTTGTGTTTTGTTTATGGGTCTTTATAATTTTTTGTGACCTTTGAGTTCAGATGTCTAGTGGTTATCACTGGACTGGTTAGAGGTGCACTGGATGACTTTGGTGTAACTGATGTCTGATTAAGCTCTAAGCTCTCCACAGTGCCTGCTTCAGCTCAATCCATGGTCATTGGAGCCAGTTGTTCTCACCTACCCATTCCACCAGAGGAAGTTTTACCATTCTTGGGGTAAACACTCCCCTAATCCACCAGTGGGTTTTAGATTGCTTGGTTACCTTCAGTCTTGTTTAGTTCATCTGCCAAAATGGGAATTGGCTGTGTTCCAGTGTTTGATCCTTCCTTTAGAAGAGCAGGCTGGAGCGTCTTGGGTGGTACATGGAGTGTTGTGAACTTGGCTCAGAAAAAGAAGCAGAAAAGTAACAGGAGAAAAGTTCATACAATTTTGGCAGAGACTGATCCTAGTTGCTATGATAACCACTACCAGGAGAGTATTTATATACAGAGTGATACAGTGTTTCATGAGGAAGCTTTTACAAGGGCAAAACACCCCATACTGAGAAGACAGCAGGAAAATCAGGGAGGCCAGACAGAGTTCAGGGATATAATTGAGGATTTCTCACAACAATAGGTTACTGAAGTATTAAGCAGATTCACCCAAAGTATGGGAGAATCCTTAGTATCTTGGATGGTGAGTATCAGTGATGAAGGGGCCAGAGGAGTATGGGTAGATAATGTAGATTGTTTAGATTTATAGATATTTGTCAGAATCCTTTTGTTAAGTAAGTTCTTAGAGATTTTCATATGGTAGGAGGTAACAATATGATGAATATTTTCACTTGATCAGCGATGGATGCAATAAAATGTATCCCACTGATTCTATGTGGCCTAGTGCAGAGACCCTGGCACTCACTTAGAGACTGCATGAGAAATTTGAAAGAAGTAATAAAAATTTCTATCATGGTTGGAGCCGCACATAAGTGTCATAATATCCACTTAGTTCCTCATAGAAATATTGTCAAGATGGCTCCTTCTACTTGTAAGCACCTACTTCTGACTCTACTAATTGGTGACATAGGGCACCCTCTTTCAGAGGTACTGGATAAGATTTCACAGCTAAGTAACTTGGGAGAATGGGAAAAAGATAAATTTCCTTGAGAAAAAAGTAAACATCCAGAGGATTAAAAGTTGGAATAGATTGACAAGAAAATAACTGTTTACTGCTTTATTGTGTGTAGGGGTTGATTCTGGAACACTGATAGTATTCCAACTAATGAACTATATAAAATGTACTGAAGTAAGGGGCTTAATGTCAGACAGAATAGGCAAGTGAGAACTGCCCCCATAGATGCTCCTGAATCACTGTATTCAAGTACATCACACCTTCAGGGAGAATAGGAAATTCGCTAACCCCCAGCTCAGATTTTTAAAAATACACAGACGAGATTATAGACCCCATATCAGTCTGACTATATTTTGGAAAAATGGATCAAATTCTGTAACCAGGGCCTTGATAGCAGGTGGAGGCTTCCCTCATTTATGGAAACCCTGACAAATTTGAGCATGGAACCCCTATTACCAGAATGATGACCCCAAAGCTGCAAATTAGAAAGCAACAAACACATAAGATCCCAAATATTGAGTATTGGACTGTGAGGCCAGATGTCCCAGCACCATATCCAGGAATACCTTGTTTGTCAGCATATGATTTACATTGTTTAGAGGACTTTTGATTGGATAGAAAAGAAATGAGAAGCATCTCTACTAGGATATGTATGAGAATCCCTAAAAATCATTTTGGGCAGATATTACCTAAATCAGGTTAAGCAGCTAAAGGAATACATGTATTGACTGGAGTAATGGATTCTAATTATCAAGAAGAAATTATTGTGACATTGCAGAATTTGGGTGAATTTTACATACAGTTTTGTAAAAATGATAGAATAGTTCGAGTGATTATTATTCCTTGTGAAATAATACCCCCTTTGAAAACTGAAGGTTGTTCTTAAATAAATATAAAAGAAGCTGAAGGGTTTGGTTCTAATAATAGAATAATATTGGGAGCTAAAGGATGGGTAAAGCATAAGTCAGAAGATGTTCCAAAGGTTATGGAGATTATAGCACATGGGAAAGACAACAGCATAGCTGTTGTTTATTCAGGAGAGGATAATTGCCTCATTGTACCCTTAACTCATACATTATAGCATGAATGAGGCTATGATAGTGAGTTTATGGACTCCAGAAGCGCAGCTGATCCTATATTTTTTCCTTTCTGGCAGTCTGTTAAAGTTGTTTGCTAGATTTGTTTCCTGCAGGCTTAGTATCCTCTATCAACAGATGCCTGATTGCTTAAGCTGGATGTCACCCATTGTCCATGACGGATGTGCCCCCCCCGGACCTGGTGTTGACCAAGCTCCAGATGGCAGTGAAAGAACTGAACTCTCAGCACAGGGATAGCTCTATGTCCAATTTCAGCTAGAAGTAGCGATGGAGAAGAGATCATTGCCCCTTACCCCAAGATTTTGAGCCCCATTCATTTGAATGGGGGAAAATGGGGTGCTTGTGTCAAGCCCCTACACTAAGATGTTGTATTTGCTTCTTTTCTTTTCTTTTTTTTTATTTTTGGAGGGAAATTGGGGTTAAACAACTTGCCCAAAGTCATACAGCTAGTAAGTGTGTCAAGTGTCTGAGGCTGGCTTTGAACCCAGGTCCTCCTGACTCCATGACCGGTGCTCTACTCACTGAGCCACCTAGCTGCCCTTGGTTCTTTTCTGTTATTCCTCTTATATTATTGCAAAGTTCTTTTAACACCAATTACCCCTGAACTTTCATTAATCTGTGTAATGGAATGTATTGTTAATGTATTTTTGCTGTGTAAGCGACAATGAAAGATCTTAGGACAAAATGTAATGGTAATGGTAATTTGAAGATCTTCTCTACCCCTTAATAAGCCTAAGGGAATGTGAAAACCTTCTCTACTTTGAAAATATACTCTACCCCCTAATTGGCTGAATGTAGTCACATGGAGTCTGTAGTGGGAGGAGTTTGCTGAAGGGTGAAGCAGAGACCCTCAGAAGCTGGGAGTCAGAGCAAGCTAGATGGTTGGGAGGAGAGGACACTTTGCTGAGGGAGACAGATGAGCTTGTGAGTAAATATTGGTCTTGTCTTGGTTTGTGGGAAGGCTAAAGGATTTTGTGGCTGTCTGTGCTATTGTGGCTTGTTAACTTCTCTGCTACTGTGATGGAATTGGCTTACTGGTTTGGGGATTTGGTTTTCTGGTGTCTGAATAAATGCTTTGCTTCTGTCTTCCATATGGATAATCTGTTATATTTTGTGATTGAGCACCATACAGATATATTTATACTGATTGTTAGTGCTGTGAATATTACCTTGGTGCTGCATCTACTTCCCTAGACATCTATGGTCATTTAAATCATTCACAGAAGAAAATGCAGTGATGAGCAAGACTCATAAGACCTAGAGGAGGCAGACTGACTGAAACCTTCATTTATTTGTAGTACTGTAGAAGTCTAGAAATTATCTTCCACTAAAGCAGGGAATCAATCTCCTTCCAAGGAAATGGTATGAAATTTTTTTTAACATTAATTGCATACAATCTTGGCTTTACAAAGTTGCAAACCTCCCCTCCAAAAACAAAATTTAGGAAAATATTTCAGTAGTTGCAAAAATATTTAAACCATAATTTAGAAATTTATAGGAAAGACATTATACCTAATTTAGTCTCCAATCAATTTCCAGTGCCCAATATTCTTTCTTGCTTGTTTGTCCACATTTCTGTACCTCCTCCAAGCCAGGTTTAAGGCCTAGAAGAGATCAGTTGACCATTTTTCTTTATTTCCCACTGAAAGTCTGATCAAAGTGTCAGTGGAAGGAAGTCCCCTAATTCTGGAAAGGGAGGCTTAGCATCCAAACTGCATACAGTGTGTCACAGAGATTACAGAGAGCTAGGCCAGGTATAAACTCTTATTTAACTTAAACTCCTGCGAGACTTGAATGTCGAAGTTATCGTCATCTATGATGCAAGTAACTTAGAGGTGGCTAATATGAAATGAGTGGTACAGTCTGTTGTGGTTCAGTCCTATTAGAGTCTTCACGACTCCATTTGGAGTTTTCTTAGCCAAGATGCTGGAGTGGGATGGGATCTCCTCCAGCTCCTTTTACAGAGGAGGAAACTGGGGCCATTAGGGTTAAGTGACTTGTCCAGGGTCACACAGGAAAGTATGAAGTTGGATTTGAATTAAAGGAGAGGAGTCTTCCTGACTCCATCCACTGTAACACCAGCTGCCCCAATATCATCTTCCCTAATATTCTAAGCTCCCCAAACCTGCCCCAATGTATGATTCCTCCTGCCTTTCTTGAGAAGAAATAGAGGATGGCACTGGGCTGGGACCTGGAGTTGGAGAGTCGCTGCTGCCAAATAGCGCAGAAAGCAGTGCAGACATTAAAAAGGTAAAAACCTCACTTTATGAATATGCTCAGGCACAGGTTCAAACCTCAGAGAAAACACAAACCATCTGAGTATTCCGACAAGGCCTTTTAGAGGCAAAATTCCATCAGAGCGGCAGAGAAATCTTTCATTTCCACATTGCAATCTGGTGCATTCCCTTTAGGCCATAACATTATAGGAGGAGACAGAGCTGTAATCCTATACTTCTTTCAGTGCTGTAAAGGTTGAACACAGTTACACAAACTCACAATCTCACACATTCTCCAAGGAAACGAGTGTATCTGTAAACTGCGGTTATACTAAAGTTAGGGGGTTCCCAAAGGAGCTGAAGGAGGAAAAGGATTTGCATTGTAGTCAAGAGTCAGGGACACCTGAGAGTCTTCCTCTGATGTCTTTACTAAGGAATGTTCCAGGCTCTTGGCCAATGTGCAGGGTCCATGGGACGAGTTTTGGGTTCTGGACGGGTGAGGTTATGATGCTAAGCCAAAGTGGCCGAGCAATGAAAGACGGAGTCGATTCCCCTCACACTGAAACAGCACCTACTGTGTGTCATGCACAGCCCTAAGAGCTTTACTATTATCATGGCCTTGGATCCTTGCAATAAGCCTGAGAGCTGGGTGCTGACAGAGGTGAAGTGACTTGTCCAGGGTCACCCATGTCCTGAGTGTCTGAGGCCAGATTTGAACTTGGATCTTTCTGCTTCCAGGCCCTAATTCTGGCCCCTGAGCCTCCAGACTCCTCTGACTTGGGATGGTTTTCCCTTCTTGGCTCCCCTCCCTGCTCCCCCAAAAGAAAAGTCATTAGTCTTTTCCCAAAGGCCCAGAACTGATCCTGTGCCTCCCACCAGGCAGCTGCTGGCCTCTGCCTCAGTTTCCTTCTGTGTAAGAATGGGATGACAACAGCAGCACCTCTGGGGATTAGGGGCCTACTGTGGGCAGAAGGACAGGCTCTGCCCTCTAGTTGCTTAAACTCTAAAGGAGGAAGGCCCAGAACCAAAAGCACAAAACGGGGTGGGGGGAGAAGGCTCTGGGCCTGGAGGAGAGTGAAGTCACAAGCCCCACAGCCAATGCCCTGATCCCAGAGGAGAGAGGAGGGAGGGGGTGGCCAAGTGTGAGGGGGGCCCTATTGGGGGGCTTCTCACTTTAACCTCCAAGTGCTCTTTGGGGGAGGGGGGAGGATCCCTTGCCATCCCTCCCTCAGCTCCCCCTCTTCCCAGTAACAGGAAGGGGAGCAACCCCTAGCCCCCCTTCCTGGTAACAGAGGAAGAGGAACAGCTCCCAGCCCTGCATCCCAGGGTCAGGGGATGTCACTGCCCTGCAGTCACATGTGTGTCTTAACTTTGTGGCACTGTTTGCCTCAGTTTCCTCATCTGTAAAGTGGAGGTGACAGCAGCCCCTCCCTTTCCCTCCCAAGGTGGTGGGAGGATCTAGAGAGATCACAGAGCTCAGGCACAGGGCCTGCATACAGTAGGTGCTGTATAAATGCCAGCTCTCGCTGTCAGTGACCCCCTCATTTCCCAGGAGGAAGAGTGACGTCATCTGAAGGAGAGAGTTGCAGGGGGGAACCCTTCCTAGGGGGCGGGGCTGGCTCCCAGAGGATGGGGGAGGGGCTCCTGCAGGGGGATCAGGAGGGAACCCTGGGTCTCATCCCCCCTTAGGGGGCTGGTCACTGTCCACCATGTGGTCCTTCCTTGTCCTGAGCAGCCCTGGCCAGCTCCTCCCTGGGCCTCTCCCTCCTCTGACCTCCTTGGGTCTCAGGCAGGATCTCTGTGTCCCTCATTCAGGAGGAAAGGAACTGCTCCCAGCTGGTGTTTCGGTGGCCCTGTGGGTGCCTCTGGTGTGACAAGTCTCCTATCCCTGATTCCCAACAGAAATTCTGTGAGGTAAGTGCTCTGTTTTATGAAACCAAAGCAGAGAGATGTGAAGTGACTCGCCCAGGGTCACACAGCCAGCCAGTGTCTGAGGCCCCAGTGGACCTCTGGTCTTCCTGATTGCATCCACATTCCCCTGCCAGGGATTCAGATGAAGGCCCTGGGATCCTGAACCCAGTTCTGCTGGGGGCCCAGGGGCAGGCCCACAGTGAATGGGAATGAAGCCCTACTGAAGGAGAAGTTACATTACCAAGGCTTGTCACCTGCTTGGGGTCCTAGAAGGGCCTTCCTGCCACCCCAGCTGAGGCCCAGGGAGAGACTTGCTTCCAGTGACAGGTAATATCCAGGGGGCAGGATCTGAATCCAGGACTCAGGTGTCTAAGGCCAGTGGACAGTGGGTTTGCTTCTCATTGCTCTGTGCTGGCTCCTATGCATGTAACACACGTGTCCCTGCAGACATATTTACACGTTGAAGGAAAGGACATGCTACTGTGTGAAGGTCAAGGCCACTTTTAGAGCCATTATTATTCCGGAAATTCTTCAGGTCCAAAGCTGCCTTTGTCTCAAGGACGCCCATGGGAAGAGCCCCCAGGAGTTGAACCAGGGCCAGCTGGGAGACCTTGGGACAGGGGTGTCAGGCTTGTCCCGTGTGACCCGTGAGGATGGAGAGGGCAGTGTGGAGGGGTCCCCACAGCCCCCTCTGCTCTCTGGGGCAGAAGGGAATGTGGTAGAGTCTCCCTTGAAGGCAGAGCCTTTGTAACTGCCCTGAGAGCTCACCTTCTGTAATTCCAGGCAGGTCAGGGCCCACCCTGGGAAGAGGAGGCAAAGTCAGCTTCTCCCCCACTCTGAGACTCTTCTCTCTCCCCAGGTCTGCTTGCAGAGCCCAAAGCCTGTTCCTAGGAGAGAGCGTAGAACCAGAGGGAATGCCCCTTGGCAGAGACGCTCCTGCCAGGTGAGTGCAGTCCATTCACAAACCTGACCAGCATCTGGAATCCAAGGAAGCTTCATTCTGCTATACTCAGGTTGTCCTTGGCCGGGCTGTCTGCAGAGCAGAAATTGTCTTGGTTCTCATGTCCTCCTGCCTCAGGCCACACGAGCCTGAATCTCTCTGAGTCCCATTCATTTCCCATTTCTTAGGTCAAGTCAATAAGCATTCAGAATATCCCCTCTGTGCCTTGCACTGAGCTGACCTACTGGGGATGCAAAGGAAGGCTGATAAAATCAATAGCCCCTGCCCTCCATGAGCTCAGTCTAATGGGAAAAAATGTCATGAGCTGTGTTCAGACAAGCTCTCTAGAGTATGGAGGGGAGGCATAGGAGAGGGAAGGCTCTGGCAGTTTTGGGGACCAGGAAAAGGAGCCTCATCTGGGAAGTTTTTTAGAGGCCTAGCAGGTCAAGGCCTTGGGGCTCTTTGGGGCAGGGTTATCAGATCTCACCAGCCTTGGGAAGACATTGCCTAAAGAAAGTTATAAAATGGTTTAGGAAGATTATAAGATTTCACCCAGAATATCCTGTATGGCCTTTATACATTTGAGCCACAAAATCTCAGCAGGTTCCAGCCGTGATTGACAATGGGACCCCTTCCTTGAACACTTACATTATCAAGCCTTGGGATACAGAGAATGAGAGGATGGCTCCAGTATCCATGATCTGGAGCCTCAGCAAGCATTGATTATGGGCTGGGCTCTGTGCTGAGTGCTGGGGTGAGGGGCAGCGCAAGGGGAGAAGCCCCTGCCTTCAGGAGCTCACTTTCCAATGGCTTCTGTCAGGGAGGTTTTATTAAGCATCAGCTCTGGTCCAAGGAGCATGCAGGCTCTTGGGAGTCCCAAAATGAGGAAAACAGGAGACAATTTGTAAATGACTACAAACATGCCTGCTTACATACGTGCATACTGCCCATGCTCAGAAGCTAGGAGGAACACTGGATAGAACTGTAAAGTGCTTGTGCCTGGCCCACAGTGGGCATGTTGTAAGAGGGAAGTTTCAGGAAATCAAGAGAAAATGGACCAAGAAAAGATTCCTGTAGCAGATGGGTGGTAAAGACTGGTGAATGAAGCAGAGGTGAGTTAGCATGAGGACAGAAAAGATCAGGTTTGGCAATTAAAGCATCAACGCTAAGATTGGAGAGAACACTTTTAGGAAGGGAAGGATGAAAGCCAAGCTGTGAAGGGTTAAGGTGTGAGGGGGGTCGGCAGAGTGGCCCAGTGGGAAGCGCTGGGCTTGGGATCAGGACGACTCAGGTGCATGAGTTCAGATCTGGCCTCAGACACTTATCAGCCGTGTGATCCCGAGTCACCTAAGTCACTTCACTCTGTTTGCCTCAGTTCATCCTCTCTAAAAGGAGCATGAGCAGGAAATGGCAAACCACTCCTGGATCTTTGCTCGGGAATCCTGCAGTGGGGTCTAGAAGAGTCAGACAGAGCTGAAACAAAGGAATAACAACTAAGGAGTGAGAGAGAGAGGACAGAGAGTCCAGCCAGATGTTTCAGGGAGTTTGGCTGAGAAAAGGAGGTGAGATAGAATGAAAGCTCAGAAGGTGGTGAGGGTTTAGGGATGGGGGAGATGGAAAGTCAGCAGGAAAGGGGCCAGCTGATAAGAGAAAGGTTAAATGTGAGGGACCTGCGTGTGGGGCATGGTTGTGAGTGCTAACTGGGGCTGGAAGTAGGATGGTTGGCTTTTGCAAAGACAAGCTTCACATTTTCTTGGAAAATGGAGGAAAGAAGGCACTGTAAGATCCCATGGAGAGGTTCTGAGGAGGAGAGGAGGCAGGCAGTTATTCCCTCTACATCTATCACATGCCTCCAAATGAAGCTTTTCACTTCTCTTTCCTTTTGAATTGTCTCAGGAAGATTCTGAAGATCAGCTGGCAGGATAAGACAGGTATTTTCTCAAGCCAGACTGCCAAGCATTCAGACTCTGCTTCTGAGAGCACAACTCTGATGGGCTGCCCATGTCGTTCAAATGCAAAATGTAGGCTTGACAAAAAGACTGTTTTATGCAGAACTCACAGAGGGCAAGCATTCACATGGTGGTCAGAAGAAGTGATTCTCTCTCCAGGTCTCTGAAGAACTTTGGAACTGATTGTGTGAGACAGGAGACACTGGTATAGGACCACTCAGCATGGCATGCCTGTGGCAGAGAAGGTGCTGTGCTCTGTGAGCAAAGCAGAATCAAGACATCTCAAAGGAAATGCAGGATGGGCCAACTTAGAGAATCCAGTCCAATGTTCACAAGGACTACTGGAACTCCTATTGGTCTGATCAGCCAGTCAGACACACTGAAACTTGACTCTAGCATCATGATGTCACTTTAGTCCTCTTCCAGGACCAAGGACAGCAACCAACCAACCAAGCAATCCAATGCCTCCTGTGTGCTGGGCACTGTACCTAGGAGGGGTCACACACAAAGCAAAGAGTCTGCCCACAAAGTGCTCACAGACTACGAGGGGAGACAACAGGCTGACAGTGATGTACAGATAGGCCATAGACAGATCTTGGGGCGATAATAAAGAAATAAAGAGAAGGAAGGCTCTAGAATGAAGGGGAGCCAGAAACATAGAAGGGAGGTTTTTGGTTGAGACTTGAAGGAGCCCAAGAAGCCTCAGTGAAGAGCAGAGAATTCCAGCCATTTTGGAGAGCCAGAGAAAATGGCCAGAGCCTGGCCTATGAGGAGGCCAGTGTCATCAACCCAGAGCAGGTGGCAGGAAATAAGGTGATGCAGAAGTAGGTGATTCCTGGGCCATGGTGGGCTTTTAAAGCAAAATAAAGAGCAAAATACTCAGTTGGGAGTGTCTGGGCAGTCAGTAGTATTCAGGATTTGTTAAGGCCCATCTGTGTGCCATGCACTGTGTGTCTGGAGGTCTGGAGAGTCACACAAAATAAGAACAAAGACTCTCCTGTCCCCATGGAATTTACACTTTCAAGGGAAAGACAGCACTACAAAGGAAGAGATTTGGGGAAAAAGACACTAGGACATAGCATAGTGAAGCCAGGTGCAAATGTGGAGATGTGTGAGCTGCCCCTCTCCTTATGTAGAGGGCTGGAGTACCTGAGCTCAGCCCATGGTGGGAAAGAGAGAATGTGGGAGGATGGGGAAGGAACAAAATGTGGAAGAGCTTCTGACAAGAGCAACTTAGGGATTCCAGAGATGAATTAGATGCAATAAAGCATGGTCTTCCTATACTGATTGTTCACATTGTGATTCAATGCAAAGCAAAGAAGAGTCATGACTCAGAACATCAGTGAAAAGGAAAATTTTCTAAATGCTTGGGCATCTAAAGAATCAGGAAAAGACTAATAAATTCTTTAATTGCACACAAGTTCAATAATAGAAATAAAGGAAGCTAAAAGTGAAATAGAGATTATAAACAGAAGAGAAATATGACTTTTTAAGCAGAATCAACATGGAAAAAAGTGAGTTTTTAATCTACATGAAAGAGAATTGCTCTAAAATGATACTTTTAAAAAAGTGAATCACACCATTCTGCTAGAAAAAGGTCATCAAATGCCAAGTCCTTTGACTAAACATGTTCTGCATGTAGCAGCTTTGAAAAATAGATGAGCCCTCTCAAGTATCAAAGGATTTGCAGATGTGGCCACTCTTTTGTATGCTATCCACCAGTCTGCCTCTGGACTCATTCTCTTGATTTCTCATCTCTAATGTTCTAGTGGCATGTTGAAATAATTTTGTTTTTCATAAATAAAGTATGAATGTCTTTCTTATGCATTAGCTTAATCTCCCATGCCAGCTCATTACCTTTTTAACTGAGGCAGGAACTCTCTCTTCCTCCTAAAAGTTACTTTTGTTTTTCTGTAAGTAAATCCTAAAATGAATGCATTCCATTAACAATTGCAATCATAAAGCTGATGTTTTTTGCCCTTGACATATCATACTAAGTGTCATATTTAAACCCCTCAGTATATGAATAGAGAATACTTATTTATTTGGCTGGAAACAGTCTCATACCACTCAGTTGAGGCCAACTTGTGAGTAATCTCTCTATAGAATTCTTTTCATACGTTCATCTAGTTAAGAATTTCTTTCTGACTATAAGGGAATTCACTAGATCATTCCTTTTTCTTTGTTCTTTCCCCAGTAATTGCTATTCATCTCCCTACCCCCTCCCAAGAATACACTGTACTTGCTAGCTTCCTACAAATTCTTCATAGAATTTTCTTAATATATCACTTGGAACACTTCTGGTGGGGAGGAAATTTCTCATGACTTACTTTCTCTTCCACAGATTCTTATACCTCACTGATAGAGCACATACCTTCTCTATAATTCCATCCACAGAAGCATCATCTATTTAAATATTTCCCCAGATTTTATGATTCCAACATGATTCTCATTTCAAATAGAAAAATGCTTTTTTCAATATTCCATTGGGCTCTTAATGACTGGTTTCAAGTTTTGACTCTGACACTCACTGAAGATTATATGAGTTTTAGGCAAATTCCTTCTATGCTTCAGTTTCTTCCTTCTAGTTGATGAGGGTTGGACTAGAAGAATTTTATAGTTTCAGCTCTAAGTACAGTGAATTTTCATGGTGACATTCAAGGCTTTGATTGTGAACTTCACTGAAGAGCAGTGGTGCCTTTTGGACCATTCTCAGAAGAAGCTGTACAAGGAGGTCATGCTGGAGAACATCCAGAATGTGCTGTCCTTGGGTAAGAACCATTTCCTCTCATTTCTTGGTGTAAATTGTCAGGTCAAAATTTTCACAAGCAGCAGAGAATGGATTGTCGCATTGCAGCCTCAGAAGCTGCATTGAGTGCTGGTCATCTGCATGCACCAATTCTCTATCAACTTTGTCTTGGATAGTAGCATTTTTTCACTTAAATAATTTACCATCAGTCCTGTAGTTGGAGCTAGGGAAGATTTAGGTTCCTTCTCAGAGAAAGTGAAGTGAGAAAAGCATTCTTAACTTCAAAGAGAAAAGTCAAATGGTCACAAGCCCCAAAAATTCTTGGAAGAACTTGAAAAGGACTTCAAAATTCAAACGAGAGACTGAGGAACAATTATGGAAAAATAAGAGTAATCCAAAGAAATAGAAAATTATGAAGTCAACTAATTAGAGAAGATCTAAAAACTTGAAAGAGAAAATAACTTCTTTGTTGAATTGGTTTTGCTTGTGCAAAAACTTTTCCATTTACTGTAATGTTCTCTATCTTGTTTGGTTATAAATTCTTCCCTTCTCCAGACTTGTCAATCAAAGTATTTCTTGCTCTCCTAGTTTGCTTATAGTATCAGCCTTTGTGTCTAAATCACATACCCATTTTGGCTTTATTTTGGTGTAGGGTAAAAGCTGTTGGTTTATGTCTAGTTTCTGCCATATTATTTTCCAGTTTCCCCAGCAGTATTTGTTATATAGTGAGTCCTTATTGCAGAACCCGGAGTCTTTTGAGTTAACAAGCAGTAGATTACTATAGTCACTGACTATTGTGTATTGCATGCCTAGCCTATTCCACTGATCCACCACTCTATTTCTGTTTTGATTACATTAAACTGAAAGCTGTTTGTACAACCAGAGCCAATGCAGCCAAGATTAGAAGGGAAGCAGAAAGCTGGGAACCAATTTTTACAGTCAGTTTCTCTAATAAAGGCCTCATTTCTTTTTTTTTTTTTGGAGGTCAGTTGGGGTTAAGTGATTTGCCCAAGGTCACATGGCTAGTTTTTGTGTTAAGTGTCTGAGGCCGGATTTGAACTCAGGTACTCCTGACTCCAGGGCTGGTGCTCTATTTACTGCGCCACCTAGCCACCCCAAAGGCCTCATTTCTAAAATATAGAGAGAACTGAGTTAAATTCATAAGAATACAAGTCATTCTCCAATTGACAAATGGCCAAAGGATATGAACAGGTACTTTTCAGATGAAGAAATTAAAGGTATCTCTAATCATATAAAACACTTTAAATCGCTATTGATTAGAGAAATGGAAATCAAAATAACTCTGAGGTACCCCATTACACTTATCAGATTGGCTAACATGACAAAATAGGAAAATGATAAATAATGGAGATGTGGGGAAAATGCATTGTTGGTGGAATTGTGAACTGATCCAACCATTCTGGAGAGTAATTTGGAACTATGCCCAAAGGGCTATAAAAATATGTATACCCTTTGACCCAGTAGTACCACTTCTAGGGCTGTATCCCAAAGAGATCATATAAATGGAGGGGGGGGGGAGAAATCCCACAGGTAAAAAATATGACAGCTCTTTTGTGGTGGCCAAAACTGCAAATTTTGGGGATGGCCATCAATTGGGGAATGCCTGAACAAGTTATAGTATATGATTACAATGGAATACTATTGTGCTATAAGAAATGATGAGCAGGTAGACTTCAGAAAACTTTGTAAAGATTTAGATGAACTGATGGTAAGTAAAGTGAGCAGAACCAGAAAAAACTTGTACACAGTAACAGCCACGTTGTGTGATGATTGACTTTCATCAGCAATGAAGGATCTAAGAAAGCGGTTCTCAACCTGTGGGTTATGTTCAATTTGTAACAATGAAAATACATCCTGCATATCAGATATTTATATTATGATTCATAACAGTAGCAAAATTACAGTTATGAAGTAGGAATGAGAATAATTTTATGGTTGGGGGTTACCACAACATGAGGAATTGTATTAAAGGGTCATGGCATTAGAAAGGTTGAGAACTACTGATCTAAGGCAACTCCAAAAGACTCAGAATGGAAAATGCTATCTACATCCTAAGAAAGAACTATGGAATCTGCATGTTGATTGAAATGTATTATTTGTTCCTTTTTTTTGTTTATTTTGTTTCTTCTTTCCCACGGTTCCTCCCATTGGCTCTAATTCTTCTTTACAACATAATTAATATGAAAATATGCTTAATATGAACATATAAAATTGCATGCTGTCATGGGGAGGTGGGAGGGAAGGTAGGAGAAAATTTAAAATCAAAAGGTTATGGAAGTAAATGTTGAAAACTAGAAATAAATAAATAAAAGAATGAATGGGGGAAAAAGAGAAAGTGCCCTAAAAATTGTCTGCTTACCCAACCCTGGTCTGATTACTGGGGCAGGCAGGGAATCCCACTCTGTGGTCAAAACACAAAAAGATGTACAATAATGTCTGCAAAGATTTCACTTATTATCAGTATGTGAAATGTGCTCACCCTTATAAAACAGCACAAAATCCAGGAGACCTGAAAGACAACAACTCTTGCAGCAAGAGAACTCAGCAGGTATCACATCCAAATAGCAGCCCCGAGTAAGACAATACTGGCAAATGAAGGCCAGCTTACAGAAGTTGGAGCTGCACATTTTTTGGAGTGGCTGTTCTGAAGGGGAACATTGTGAAGCTCATACTGGGTTTGCAATCAACATTCATCTAGTCAACAAGCTTGTATGCCAGCCCATAGTAGTGAACAAGAGGCTCATAACGATGCCATTGCCACTTGCAGGAAGATATCACACCACCATGATCAGTGCCTATGCTCCCACCATGATGAACCCTAAAGAGGTCAAAGAAAAACTTTATAAAGACCGGGAGACCATTATCATCAATGTGCCAGAAGAGGACAAACTTAAAATTTTAGGTGACTTTAATTCTACAGTTGGCTCAGACTACCAGCCTTGGTAAGGAGTCCTAGGGAGGAATGGAGTTGGAAACAGCAAAAACAATCATCACTTACTAACGACGACTTGTGCATCTCATGACCTTCTCATTATCAACCCTATCTTCTGTTTACCTAAATGCAATAAAACGTCATGGATGCACCATTACAGTGAACCTTGGCATTTAATAGATTATGTGATTGTAAGAAGAGGCAGACAGGATGTGAAAGTGACAAAGGCAATGTGTGGTACATAGTACTGGAGTGGTCAAAGACTTATGTCAAAGACTTATATCAAAGACTTACTCTCCAAGGTAGATATCCCATTCAACAAAAGCATCAGCCCCAAGGCAAAATGACTACCAGAAACATTAATGTCAATAGATTAGAGCTCTTCTCTGAGTGGGAAGTTTGTTGCTAACTTTAAGGGAAAGTTGAGCCAATACACAGCAGGCATCCGTGGAGCAGAAAAGGAGTGGGTGGCTTTCAGAGACTTAGCATACAGTACATCTATCTCTCAGAAGGCAGCATTTAATTCCATTAAAAGTAAAGTACAAGAAAAGCTTAGAGTGATGTAGGATTCTTGGCTCAGAAGGTAGATGAAATTCAGTTTTATGCTGATGGTAACAACCCAAAGCACTTTTATGATGCCTTGAAGGCTGTTTATGGGTGAAAGACCTATAGTGCATTTCAGCTACTCAGTGCTGATATAGCCACATTAATTAGTAATAAGGACATGATCGCAGAGAGAGGGGTTGAGTGTTCTCAACAGACCATCATAAATCAATGTTGAGACCACTGATCTTTTACCTCAGGCTGAAGTCAACCCCTCCCTAACTGAAATTCTCAGTGAAGATGATATGTTGAATGCTATTAGGCTCCTTTCATATGGCAAAGGACCTGGTGTTGAATCTATTTCATATGAGATTTACAATTCGCTGCTCATAGAAAAGCTGACTGAAATATTCCAGGTTACATGGAAAGAGGAGTTTATTGCCCAGAAGTTCAAGGATGCCTCCACTGTCCACCTCTATAAAGGTAAAGAAAACAGATTGTTCTGTGACTATCATGGGTGGGGGGCTCTTAGTCATCGCAGAGAAGATTCTTGCCAGAGTCCTCCTTAACAGGCTGATCCTTCACCTGGAAGACTGGAAGCTGAGAACCAGTGTGGCTTCAGAAAGGACCGGAAATGGTAGATGTGGTGTTTGCTGCCCGACAACTCCAGGAGAAATGCCAGGAACAGAAGAGAAGTCTGTACACAATGTCTGTAGATCTGACCAAGGCCTTTGATACTGTCAGTTGGGAGAGCTTATGGAAAATTAAGTCAAAATTTGGTTGCCCAGAAAAGTTCATCAGTATTGTGCTTCACTTTTCATAACTGCTTGCTTGCATGGTTTCTGGAGAACAGACAATGCTCTCAAGCTTTTCCAGGCACCAATGGAGTGAAACAAGGCTGTGTGCTTGCTCCTATGCTTTTTGGCAGTGTTTCCAGCCATGTTGTCAAATGTCTTACTTGAGAATAAGCACTGTGTCAAGGTCAGCTACTGCACCCATGGTAAATTCTTCAACTTGAAAAGTGTAGGGAGTGTCGGTGCATGATTGTCTATTTGCAGATGATTATCACTCAGTGCTGCCTCTGAAGTTGAGATGCAACAAAGTAAGATTGATTTTTTTTGCTCCTTATCCTAATTTTGCCCAACACCACCAAGAAAACACAGGCACTCCATCAGCCACCACCACACTATCCATATGTAGAACCTTGGGTTCAGCAAATGGAGAAGTTTTGAATGCTGTGGATAATTTCACTTACCTTGGCAGTGTACTTTCTAGGGATGGACATATTGATAATGAGGTTGATGTATTGCCAGAGCTAGCTCAGTGTTTGGAAGGCTCTGAATGAAAGTGTGGGAGAGAAGAGGTAATTAGACTGATGTTCTACAGAGACACTGTGCTGACCTCCTTGCTGGGTGCCTGTGAAACTTGGGACAGTCTACCAGCATCATGCGAGAAAACTGAATTGCTTCCATTTGAATTGTCTTAGGAAGATTCTGAAGATCACCTGGCAGGATAAGGTACCAGACACTGAGGTCCTTACTCCAACTAAACTGCCAAGCATTTGAACTCTGCTTCAGAGAGTGCAACTCCAATGGGCTACCCACCTTGTTTGAATGCAAAATGTACC
This sequence comes from Pseudocheirus occidentalis, assembly GCA_028646575.1. Taxonomy (NCBI): domain Eukaryota; kingdom Metazoa; phylum Chordata; class Mammalia; order Diprotodontia; family Pseudocheiridae; genus Pseudocheirus; species Pseudocheirus occidentalis. Next base: position 51,605 of record JAQQSW010000268.1, read on the forward strand.
TTTGCCAAAAAGACTATTTTATGGAGGACACCCACAGGGCAAGAGTTCACATGGAGGTCAGAAGAAGTGATACAAGGACACTCTTAAGGTCTCTCCCAAGAAATTTGGAATTGTGTGACACGGGAGATGCCCGCACAGGACTGCTCAGCATGGCCTGCCCACATCAGAGAAGGTGCTGTGCTCTATGAGCAAAGCAGAATTGAACCACTCAAAGGAAACACAGGATAAGGAAACTTAGAGAATCCAGCCCCAATGTTCATGTGGACTATTTCTGCCCAAGCTGTGGTAGGGCATCCCAAGTTCTTATTGGTCTGATCAGCCATAGTCGGACACATTGAAACTTGACCCTTGCATAATGATATCACTTTGGTCCTCTTCCAGAAAGGACAACCAACCAACACAATACACAGACACGGTTTAAGGGAATATAACAACACAAACACACAAAATACAAGTACGCAGTTACAAGTATTGCACTCTTTGATACCAACTGACTTGAATTTTAGAAGTAAACATTTCTAACCAGGCATACGATAAAAAAGCTAATTTCATCCGGTTTAACGGCACACAAAAACCAGTGTGCAGGCAACTCCTATGCAAAACTTCTAACTGCGTACAGAAATAAAAGCCTGCTCAGACATCATCATAAAAATGAGAAGAGAAAAAGCACAGGCCACAGCTAGCCCTGCATTATAAGTGAAAAGACACATGCAAAGCCAATCCGGGTGCCAAAAAAATCAAACAAAACCACAGGCCTTGCCAAAGTCATCCAGCTCAAGAAAAGGGGCTGTGGAGCGTTCCTCACAATGAAAAGCTGCGCTTGATCAGGGACTGGGACCTGTAATGGAGCTATACTTGAGAGCATTGAACTTGTCAGTCAAGAGAGCTGAGACTTCTAGGAAAAAAAATCCAGGGGCACCTGTCCCTTCTCCCTGTACTGAAGAGTTCAAGGCTTCACCCTGCCTGCCTCCACCCCTTACCTGCTGACTGTAATGGTAATGGAATTTGGATATCCCCCTGTGTTGGCTTGGTTTATGGGCTGAGTGTTAAAACCCAAAGCTTGTGAATCCCACTTGTGGGATGGACTTATTGACATGATGAGAGAAGGCTGAACTCTGAATTTGGAAGAGCTGTGAATTTGGAGAGAAGGCCCAAGCCGAGAAGGGTGAGACTTTTTGGAGGGCAATGTTGCAGACTGGTGAGGGCTAGTTAGAGCTGCCCAGGACTTTTGAGAAGTGCCACCTGGAGCTTCCAAGAACTGAGGAGGCATGGTTGTGATGCTGGTATTTTGTCTGTTTTGATGTTGTTTTGCCAGATTCACCTGCTGGTGAAGGACAGTGCTGCTGTTGTAGAGGTCCTGGAACCTTGCTGTTGATTCAGAAGCCCTGAAGGAGGATTTTCCTGTTGTATATTTACAGAAATCCTGGAAGAGGGCCTTGCTGATGTTTTCAGGGGTTCTGGGACTGTTCTACAGGCAGAGAGTGACTTGATGAGGACACTAGCAATGTGTGTTGTGGCTTTGTTAGGCTTTGCCTCCCTAGGAACTGGGACTGCTGAGTACTTGCATCAGGTCAAGATGAACACAGGACCTCTCCTGTTTTCAATGCTAGGATATCTTAACCTTGTTGTAGCTTAAGGGTAGATGGCATTTTGTGATCTCCTGCCCCTTTTGAGAAAGTGCTTGGCATTAATGGATGATACTGTACCGTGACTGACTAAATGAATGTACTGTCTAGGGGTGGAATAGTACCTGGACTGAATTGAGAACTAACTTGCTAAAGGAATGAGTTACACTGTATTTTGATTTTCTCTATTCTGTGAATGTTTGCCTTAATCTGTCACTGAATAAATAGGGTTTGCTATGCTTCTAATCCGAACCTTGGAAGTTGCCTTTGCTTGGCATTACACTGATACCAGTGGTAAGAGGATTTTTACTGAGTCAGTCAATAACCCGAGAATGCTCAGAGCCAAACAAAGCAGGCCTAGAGACTGGAGTGCCAGTGACCAAGCAGTTTAATAATCAGTTTCAAAGTGAGGACTGTTCTCTTAGCTGAAGGAAAAGCCCAGGTTTTACACTTAAGTGACAATTGGGGAAGGTGGATTACAAACAATTGTTTGTTTCCCATGACAAGCCCATGAGGCCCACAAGACAATTCTGGAGTCAGGTCTCTGGCGGTTGTGACCACCTCCCCAGACATACAGAACTAGAGATCTGTGACAGGAACAGGTTCTCCAGCCTTTAATTCCCTTCACTTCAGGTGGAGTGATTGTGGGCAGTCAAGAGTTTTGATTAATCATGTCACGCTGCACTGTGAGCTCTGGCTCCCAAAGCAGAGACCCGGCTCTTGAAAACAGAAAATGATTAGTGTGGTGGTTACATATATCATGTAGATTAACATGGAAGTTACAATTTGCTTCCAAAGGTGGCTGTGTTCTGTCAGCCAGGTGCAGCCCACCCCTGAAAATGCAGAGGAGCCAAGTTGGGCTGAAAGCAGAAGTTTTATTAGGAAGAAAATCAGACCCTAGTGCTGTACAAAAACCCACCCACCAAGGAGGGACAGGGAAGATTTATGCATCAAAACCACAAAGGGGAATTTTGGGGCGTTGGGGAAAAAGGATAGACAGTTGTTCCCAGGATCAGGGGGACACAAAAGAAGGATATTTAGCAGGAAGAGTTGCCTGCAAGGCTGGTCGGGCCTAGTTTGGGGAGGGGGGAGAATACCACCAAGGTCAGCCAGTGAACACCAGCCAAGGCATCAGAAAGTGAGCAAGATTGTGGCTCTCTGTAGGCTCCTTCCATCAAACACGTTTATTCTGTCTAGTGCATGTGCTTGGTGAGGTAACTCATGCAAAATGGACAAATTGATCTCAGGGGAACTTCTCAGCAGGTACATTTAAACTGGATTCCACCCTGCTTGGTTGGCCTCCTTTTAGTTCCAGATGCAGGAGGTGAGGGGTGGGGGAGGGAAGAAAGGCCAAAGGTCACCTTACCCAGCCTGTCTTTGTTAGGTGGCCTGTGTTCAGTGCTGCCACCCCTGCCCCAAAAATGCAGAGTGTCTCCAAGCAGACACTCCTTCCTTTGAGCTGGGGGATCTGATCCTCCATCTACCCAAATGCCAGACTTAATCAGATTTAGCACTCCCCAGAGAGATCTCAGGTATTCTTCTGTGCCTGGGAGAATACTAACCTGTAGGCTGCTCCCTCTCCACTTACCCAGGACCCCTTCTTCCTACAAAATAACAATGAATCAGTATCATTCACCTTTATACCTCACATTTCTCAATCACTTTCCAACAGAACACCAGCACCTCACCCCTGGACTATTACAATAGATGCTGGGGGAGGGGTCTGCCTGCCTTAAATCTCTCCCCATTCCAGTCCAGCCCCAAAGTCATTTCCCTAAAGTGCAGGGCTAACCATGTCACCTCCCTTCTCCACTGAATAAATTCCAGTAACTCCCTACTATTTCTAGGAGCACATACAAAATGCTCGGTTTGGCATTCAAAGTCCTGGACAACTTGTTCCTCTCTGACCTTTCCAGTTCTTACACCTTTCTTCCCCACATTTTCTCTCCCATCCAGTGACATTGGCCTCCTGGAGTTTTCACACACAAGACCCTCCAAGTCTTCTCCCAGCATTTTCTGAGACTGTTCCCCATGCCTGGAACACTCTCTACCTTCTGCTCTGACCACTGAGCTTTCTGGTTTCCTTTAGATTCCAGCTAAAACCCTGCCTTTTGCAGCAAGTTTTCTCTTAATCACAGGGTCTTAACTCTGCTAATTATGTCCCATCTACCCTGTGTGGAGATAACTTTGTGTAGATTTGTAGGTTGTCTCCCCTTACACTGCAAGCTCCCTCAGGGTAGAGACAGTTGCTTGCCACTTTTTGTATCTCCAGGGCTTAGCACAGTGCCTGGCACAACACGGATGCTGTGGTGTTCAGTCCTGTCTGGCACTTCAAAGCAATCATTGCCAGAGGCTTCAATTGGCATCTTCTCTGATGACCTCGCTGATGTTCCCTGGGACATGGAAACACCTGATTAACCAGGGCCACCCCCTCCACTGGCTTGGGGTTCAGTAGTTACATTCGTATGATAATCATTTGTCTTTGATCATTTCCAATTTTTTTAAAAGCCCACTAGCTTTAAACATTATCCATAGATCTCAAATAAGTATGTTTTACATCATACGCTGCAATTGGTTGAAGACAATGGATTTCCAAATTAGATTTGGAAGATCTTGGATTCTGTCTCCCTCCCTCTTTAGCCAACTGATTCATGAGACTGATGATCCAAGGAAGAATAGTCATGAACATAGCCACTGTTTCCATGGTGATTTATTGTTTGCAAAACATTTAACAAAGTGTTTAATTAAATCCTCACCTCAGCTCTGGGAGGTAGATGCCTTATTATACCCATTCTACAGATGGGGAAACCCATGCAGGATTAGGTGACATGACTTATCCAGAGACATACAACTAGGAAATACCAGAGGCTGAACTGGAAATCAGGCCTAGTGGTTCCAAGCAGAGCACTTCATTCTCCATGTCACCTAGCCCCTTAAAGAAAGGATTACAGAAATGAATGTCTAACAGGTATCAAAATATTTGAAGAAGGAATGTGTCTCACAGCAAATAACATGAAGCATAGTGAGTCCTAATTCATGGGGGAATGGTAGAAGAAATGAAGCCTATAAATGCCATGAAATATTGAGGAGGGATGACAAACACTAAGATTTTTTTTTAAATTATATCTATAGGGTTTTATATACAGGATGGAATTTAGGGATATTTAACGAGGTCTCTTTTGTTGGGAGGTCTAATGAGTCTGTGGTACAGCATGAAACCTTCCCTTGGTAATTAGATCTCAAAGATGTGTTTCCAGCATTATTTCTCCAAAGTACAGTCAAGTAGGAGCTGTAGGGAAAGCTGTTCCCATGTCTATTGCCTTTATTCACATTCATTTATTAGGAACAAGGCTGTCTACTGATCGCCCTCCTCCAAAAAAAAAGCATGGCCCCAATGAGACATTTATAAGACTTCTCAGCGAATTCTCTGAAAGTAAAAGATGATCTCTAGCTAAAAGCCTTTCCACAGAGACCACAGGAAACTGCTCCTCAGAATGGTTTCTCTAAAACTGAAAAACCTTTGAACTCCATATGAATGCCTTTCCTTCCTCCTGACAATGATCAGATTTCTGTGTCATAAGAATTCTGAGATGAGAAATAGGGCAGGATTGTTGCCTGAAGGCATCACCACCTTGATTATATTCATAAGGTTTCTCCTAAGTGTAGAAGGTCTTGTTACATAGGTTAAGAGTGGTAACTAAAAGCACTGACTCATTCATGACACTTATTAGGTTTGTTTCCAGTGGAGATTCTCTGATGTTTAGCAAAATCTGAGCTCAATGTGAAATCATTCCACATTTATTACCTTCATAAGACTTCCACTCAGTATCAATTTTTAAAAAATGTATAACAACACTGGATCTCTGTGTGACAGACTTTCCACATTAACTGTGTTCTTGGCTTACTCACCAGTGTGAACTATCTGATGCAAAGCAAGATGGCAGCTCTGTGTGACTTTCCACATTGATTATATTCAAAAGGTGTGTTTTCAGTGTGGATTTTCTGGTGAGTAGCAAGACTGGAGGAGTAAGGAAAAGTTTTTCCACACTAATTGCATTTATAAGACTTCTCACCTGTATAGATTCTCTGATGTGAAGCAAGAAAGCATCTCTGTATGAAATCATTTCCACATGATTACATTGATAATGTTTCTCTCCACTGCGGAGTCTCTGATGGGCACCAAGATTTTGCTTCTGTGAAAGCCTTTCCACCTTGATAACACTGAGAATGTTTCTCTCCACTGTGGAGTCTCTAATGAGCAGCAAGATGGCACCTCTGTATGAAAGTCTTTCCAAACTGATTACATTGAAAAGATTTCTCTCCACTGTGGATTCTCTGATGGGCAGCAAGATTGGAGATTCTTCTGAAAGTTTTTCCACACTGATGACATTCAAAAGGTTTCTCTCCACTGTGGATTCTATGATGGGCAACAAGATTCCGCCTTGTTGTGAAAGCCTTTCCACATAGATTACATTCATAAGGCTTTTCTCCAGTGTGGATTCTCTGATGTACAGCAAGATTGCCCCTATCTGTGAAAGCCTTTCCACAGTGATTACATTCATAAGGTTTCTCTCCAGTGTGGATTCTCTGATGGGCACCAAGTTTGCTCCTGCTTGTGAAAGCCTTTCCACAGTGATTACAACCATAAGGTTTCTCTCCAGTGTGAATTCTTTGATGGGCAACAAGATAGGAACTTGTTCTGAAACTCTTTCCACATTGATCACATTCAAAAGGTTTCTCTCCATTATGGATTCTCTGATGTGCAGCAAGACTACGCCTGTCTCTGAAAGTCTTTCCACAATGATTACATTCATAAGGTTTCTCTCCACTGTGAATTCTTTGATGGGCAGCAAGACGGGATCTCATTCTGAAAGTCTTTCCACACTGATTACATTCAAAAGCGTTCACTCCACTGTGGATTCTCTGATGGGCAGCAAGACAAGAGCTGGTTCTGAAAATCTTTCCACATTGATTACATTCAAAAGGTTTCTCTGCACTGTGGATTCTCTGATGGGCAGCAAGACAGGAGTTCTTTCTGAAAGTCTTTCCACACTGATTACACTCAAAAGGTTTCTCTGTACTGTGGATTTTCTGATGGGCAGCAAGACGTGAGCTCTTTCTGAAAGTCTTTCCACATTGATTACATTCAAAAGGTTTTTCTGCACTGTGAATTCTCTGATGGGCAGCAAGATATGGCCTCATTATGAAAGCCTTTCCACAATGATTACATTGAAAAGGTTTCTCTCCACTGTGGATTCTCTGATGGGCAGCAAGATTGGAGCTCCTTCTGAAAGTTTTTCCACACTGATGACATTCAAAAGGTTTCTCTCCACTGTGAATTCTATGATGGGCAACAAGATTCCGCCTTGTTGTGAAAGCCTTTCCACATAGATTACATTCATAAGGTTTCTCTCCAGTGTGGATTCGCTGATGTACAGCAAGATTGCCCCTGTCTGTGAAAGCCTTTCCACAGTGATTACATACATAAGGTTTCTCTCCAGTGTGGATTCTCTGATGGGCACCAAGTTTGCTCCTGTTTGTGAAAGCCTTTCCACAGTGATTACATTCATAAGGTTTCTCTCCAGTGTGGATTCTCTGATGGGCAACAAGATAGGAACTTGTTCTGAAAGTCTTTCCACATTGATTACACTCAAAAGGTTTCTCTCCACTGTGTATTCTATGATGGGCAACAAGATTCCGCCTTGTTGTGAAAGCCTTTCCACACTGATTACATTCATAAGGCTTCTCTCCCGTGTGGATTCTCTGATGTGCACTAAGACTGGCTCTGTCTCTAAAAACCTTTCCACATTGATTACATTCACAAGGTTTCACCCCAGTGTGAATCCTCTGATGTGCAACAAG
>JAQQSW010000269.1:0-19901 GCA_028646575.1 Pseudocheirus occidentalis
ATCTCCTCCTCTGGACCACCCCTAGATTCCTCCCACAACCGTATTGTATATAAAACCCCATCTTCCCTCCATGTGGTATGAGAGCACCATGGAATAGCTTAGCAGAGACTTGCTCTGTGAGAGCACCTTTAAATGGCCTAGCACCCCACGTGGCGAACTTGAACTTTCAATAAACTTTACTTTTTCTTTCCTTGGCTGAGAAGACTTGAGTGGAATTCTTTCCGCAGGACCTGGCATGTTGGTATTTTGGGGTTTCAGGCAGCCCTAACCCTCTTTGGGCACCCTCTTCATTTTTTATGGTTCCCTGACCAGGAATCGAACCCGGGCCGCTGCGGTGAAAGTGCCGAATCCTAACCACTTTTTGAGGGGGAAAATGATGAGGCCAGACTCCAGTAATGAGTGGTTCAGGCCAATTCAAGGGTGGGAAACTATTGGAACAAAGCGCATCTCAAGGCCCATGACTGCAGGCAAATGTCTTCCCTGGGAAGGTTTACTTTCCCAGAGCCAAAGAATCAAGGAGAGTTCAAAAAGGGGGGAGGGGTCCCAGAGCCTACACCTCATCACCTACAGCATGCCAAACCCTGGGCTAGGACCTAAAGAAAAACACAAGGACAAAAACAAAACACTCCTTACCCTCAAGGAGCTGATATTCTACGGGGTGGAACAATATGAAAGCAGAGTCAGAGATACAAAAACATGGGAGTAACAAATAGAAACGCAGTTTGGAGGACCACCTCCAAGCCATCTTCCGCTCAGCTGCAGGCTGAGCACCCCAAGCACAGCACAGATTTGACCCCGTCAACCCACTCTCCATAAACTCCAGGTGCCTCTGGCCCAAAGAGGCCCTTTATGCTTCTCTTCCCTTCTCCCCACCCCTCATGTACCCCATGGTTTAGTGACTGGCCTCTTTGCTCTTCCTCTCACAACATACCCCATCTTGTGACTGTGAGAGTCAGTGTTCACTGGCGCCCCATCTCCCACCTGGAACACTTCCCTCTTCCTCTCTGGCTTCTTCCAAGGCGCCTATGAGAAGCCACCTGCAAACCTTGCAAATTGCAGGCCTTTTCCTTTTCTGCTTATTTCTCTTTTATCCCATCTTTAGCTTGTCTGCACACAGGTGTTTGTGTGTGCTTTCCCCCGCTAGCCTGTAAGTGCCTTCAGAATTCAAACCGCTTTTTGCCTATTTTCTTTTTTTTGTATCTCTAGTAGGTGCTTAATAAATGCCTGTGGGCTGACCCATCACCTTTCAAACAGGTTTTTTAAAATGTTGGTGGACTGAATTCCTTCCCTGTTACTGGTGGTCCCGCTACCTCTCTTCCTTTGTCAGGAGAGCTCACCACCCTTCAGTCCTATTCTAATGCCAGTGCCAGAAGAACACGACAATACATTTTTAATACACCTCTGAGCTCCTCCTAAGACAGTCAGGACAGCCTCCAGGAGCAGTGTGAGCTGCTTCTAGAAATCCAGCATCAAGGTAGAAATCACCTCTTCTTGTTCAGTCCTGGTGAGGGAGCCCATTATTCCCGGCTGACAGACAGGCAGCTAGAAATGCTCCTCACAAGCCCAACCAGGGCCCCAAACACACAGACCTTAGCTGGTTGACATTAATTGTGGAGAGGGCCCTTCTGCCTCAGGGATCAGCCAGTTCACCCAGGCACCTCACAGATGAGGAAACCCATGTGCAGAGAATGGAAGGAGCCCATTTACAGGCTAAAGAGGCTTTTCCTTCCTTTTTTTCTTTTTTTCAAAGGAAACCCATATTTTCCATTCTAGGACAGAGAACTACTCACTGCTAACAAAAGTGATGACAAAGACAAGTCATGTCCGGCCTCTTTGATGGAAGAAATGAGGCTTATTTGTAACAAACAGATAGATGACAAATAGATACAGGTGGATGCTGCTGAAGAGCTTGAAAATAAGATGTCCTTTGGAGATTAAACATTTACATCACAGTCTTCCTAAAATTGGAAATAGATAGTTTTCAACTCCTTATCCCCTTCATTTCCAAATGCATTCTCTTTTTTCCTCCGTGATCCAGAGAGCTAGCTCTTGTGACAACAAAATAAATAAATAAAAAGGTGAGAGAAGAAAAAGTGTATCAGCCACATTCATCACAGTAACCCAGGCTGACAGTGCTTGACACCCAGAGGCCCCCACCTTTGGAAAGAAGAGAGAAATGGACATTTGGTCTTTTCTATTTCACCCCAAATCTTTCTGACATTGTAAATACGTTCCAGAATCACAGAATATATGGCTAGAAGGAGCTTGCTCTATAGACTATAGTTCTTTAGACTTAAGACCATCAAGTCCACCCCCCATTTTACAGGTGGGGAAACTGAGGCACAGAGAGGTTGAGGGACTTATCTTAGACACATGGTTATTAAGTAGAGAGTCAGGATTCCAACTAAAGTCTCCTGATCCCAGATCAAGGCTCTGATTAATAGAAGGCCTTGGAATGAAGGGGCTGGGCAAGGCTGCATGGAAAAGGTTGGATTTTACTTGGGATTTACAGGAAGCCAGGGAGGTCAGTAGCTGAAGTCAAGGAGAGAGTGCATTCCAGGCAGGGGGATTGGCAGCAAGCACCTGGAGATGAAGGGTCTCATTCATGGAGCATCCATCCAGGAGGCCAGTGTCACTGGATTGAGGAGTTGGGGAGTGAGGTTTATGAAGACTGGAAAGGGAGGAGGGGACTACCCCTAGACCAATAGAGACCAACAGAGAATCTCAGTCTTTGATTCTGGAGGCAATATGGAGTTTACTGAGTAGGGGGGTGACAGGGTCAAGCCTGTGCTTTAGGAAAATCATGGAATGAACTCCTGAATGTCTCTGAGTTCTTACCCTGAAGGGGAGCAAAGCTAAGCTCCAGCCAAACTAACTCTGACTTCCTATTAGGAAGATGGAAAATAATGAGGTTCTGCCTCAAGCTGCCTATTAAAGAGGAGAATTAAGCATGCCTCTTCAAAGGTCCTGGAGGAAGGAATCTCAGAGGCCCTCCCCTTCTACTGATTCGTTGAGAAGATGGCAGACTCTACTAGCCATATGACCTTGGGCAAGTCACTTAACCTCAATTGCCCTGCCTTCCCCCCTACAAAAAGAAAAAAAAAAGATGGCAGACTGGAGATGGCAGCTACGGGGCGCAGCAGATAGAACACCAGGCCTGGAGTCAGGAAGACCAGAGTTCAAATCCAGCCCTTGCTGTGTCACCCTGGGCAAGTCACTCAACCCTGTTTGCATCAGTTTCCTCATCTGTAAAATGAGCCACGTCAAACCACTCCACTGCCTCTGCCAAGAAAACCCCAAATGGGGTCGCAGAGAGTCAGACATGAGTAAAACAACTGAACTACAAGAAGACTGGAGACAGCCCTCAGTTGGGAACCTGTCAGGCACTCTGCTTGATGCTGGGCAGACACATTTAAAAAGGAAATAGTCCTTGGCCTCAAGATGCTTCCATTCTATTGGATACAATATATTTACAGATAACTCAAGTACAAAGTAAATAAAAAATAATGCAAAATTCTTTCAGTGGTTGAGAAAATCATTCACAGCTTGTAGCAGGTGGTGCTATCATGGGGTGGTTCCTGAACTGAGTCTTTGAAGGAAGACACAAGGAGAAGGAGAGCATTACAGGCATGAGGAACAGCCTGCGAAAAGGCATGGTAGTGGGAGATGGTACTGGTAGTCTTTTTCAGAGAAAAAAAAAAGCCAGCCAATTTAGCTAAGACTCGGAGTGGGGGAAATAAGTGAAACAGATCTGGGAAGATAGTTTGGAGTCAGTCTGTAAAGGGTTGAGTCCTGGGCTAGAGAAGGGAGAGAAGTACAGAGCCAGCCTGGAAAGACGGGCTGGATTGTCAAGGGTCTTAGTCCTGGCTTGGTGGTTTTACTAGCCACTTGTGGCAGGGGCGTATTTCAGGCACTAGAAATAACTTGTATGTAGGAGACAGATGGTCCAAGTTTCAGAAATCTCATCATCCAGTTTGGCTGGAAAGTACCACTTGTGAAGTAAGAAGGTGAGATGAGGCTGGGCAGACAGGTGAAACTTCAGGAAGGCAATGGGGAGGTACTGAAGCAATCAGTGAGTGACATGAAAATAATCAGTAAGATTTCAGCAGCTGTGGATGAGAGAGGGCTGGGGGGTGGGGCAGCTCCCTGTGAGACCTGGGATCAGGAAGTTTGACCATGGTTCAGGTGAAAGGTAACCACGGTCTGAACTAGGGCAGCCGCCTAGTTGAATTCAGGTCTTCCTGACTAACCTTAATTCCCTTCTAAGCCCAGGTCTGGTACTCCGGGAGAAAGAATTTTGGATTTGGAAGTCAGAGGTAACTTGCTTGAGTTTAAGTGACTTGCCCAGGGTCACACAGTTAGTAAATATACATGCCTGAGGCCAGATTTGAACTTATGAAGATGAGTCTTCCTGGTCCCAAGCAAAGTGCTCTACTCATTGTGCCACTGCCTTTAGCTGGCCCATAGTAGGTCCTTAATAAATGTGTGGAGCTGGACCAAGAGTTTGGGGTAAATGGTGGTCAGCCCTCATATTTAGACAGAATCCACAAGATGCCAGCTGATGGAGAGGAAGGCCCTCAGAAGCCCAGATAGATTCCCTGGGGTGGACCTAGGGAAGAGTCCGTGGCAGGAGAGGGGTTTGGATCTTCATCAGCATGGTCCAAGGGCAGGCTCCCAGAGCTAAACCTGGGAGCTTCTGGAGCCTTGGAGACCCAAGCCACAGGCTCTAGCCAGAAGGGACCTCACAAGCCACCTTGTCAAATTTAGAGAGAGGGAAATCACACCAGAGGCCCTTAGACCCAGGGGCAGAGGGAAGTCACAGAGGCTGTGTAGTCTCCTCCCCCATTTATAAAAGAAACCAAGACCCTGGGGAGTGGAAGAGCTAGCCCAGGGTCATGTGAGGGACAGAGCCAGCATCTGAACTGGAGGCTCCTCTGGCTCCCTGGGCCACCCTGCCTCTGGAGAGAGCCTAGAGAATTCATTCTCCATAACCAATGGTACTAAGAGGAAGAGCCTGTTTAGATTCCCTTCTTGCTTTTCTGTACATCACTGATGGTGCCTGGACATGGAATCTTTTGGTTATCTAAATATCACCCCCCAGATCCTGGGGCTTCCCTTGGCCCTCTGGAAAGCATCTGTCAAGGCTTCTCACTTCAGGACTATCATTCTCTGGCATTGGCCCAAGGGCTCCTGGGCTCAGCAACAGGGGAGCCTGGATACACAACCTCTAGGCCACCTTTCCCCTTCCTCTCCTCCCTCCAAAAGTAATAGCAGCTCTTGGAGAAAAGTCACAGTCTGAGTCAGCAGTGGTCTCAGAGGCCATCTGCACCAGCTCCAAATGAAGGAAGAACCAATCCCCTCTATAAAGAGGTCTCTACAACCACCCAGTAAAGGGGTCTCTAAGGCTTTGCCTGAAGAGCTTCAGGGTAGGGCAGCCTTGGAGCTTCCCTGCCCTGACCTACCCTGGAGTAGCTCAGATCATTGGGAAGTTTTAGCTTAGGGCAGGTCTACACTGGCCCCTCAGCAACACCTACTCATTGTTCTGGTTGTGCCTCCTGGGACAAAGAACACAAATAGGGTGCCTCCCCCACAAGAGAGCCCTTTAGATACTGACATTCATTCAGTTCTTCTATCTAGGTCAGATTCAGAATTAGAGGGAACTGGGAGGCCAGTTCTAATATTATTTTGTGGATGAGAAAACTTGTGACTTGCCCAGAATCACATAAATATGTCAGCCCTCCCATCGGTCTGTCTATTCTCCTGCTCTGCTTGCAGGCCTCCACACCCCTTCCCAGCAATCTCCTCCCAGCTCCCCTTTAAGTATGGTTTTAGGCCAGTAAGCTTCACTCCCACCCACAAGGATCAGGTGTAAAAAGCAAACATGGTCACAGACCATAGGATCAGAAGTCTTGCTCTGGGGGAAGAGCTCACTCCAGGAGAAAAAAAACATCCAGAGGGGCCCTCCCCAAACCCCTAGAGCAGCATCTCCAGACAGGACCTGATGAAAGAGCCCACACCCCATGGGATAGTCAGAGCTCATGGCCCCAGGGGAGAAGGCAGAGGAGCCTGGCAATCCACAGGTTCTGTGGCCTCTCCCTCTCTCAAGGAAGGAGCCACCTGGGAGAGTGAGTACATCCTAAAGTCTGAAAAGCAGGGGCAGGCTGGGGCAGGATTCTGGATACTGCCTTGAGACAAGTACCACATGCCCTGTCATTGGCCTGTCCTCCTGGTATCTGCTCCCAGAACTGAGCGCTTTAAGGGACATTGCTGTGGATCTAGAATGGGAGGGAAATATGCTGCTGGACACTGCAGCAGAGGGGTGGTACAGTGGGCCAAGGGACCTGACACCTACTTTTTTTTTAATGTTAACATGTGGTTTTTTAAAAATTAATTTTTGTTTATACCATTCATTTCCAAGAGATTTCAAGTTACAAATTTTTCTCCCCGTCTTTCCCCTACCCACCATTCTAAAACATCCATCCCACGGTATACCCCCTCCCCCAATCTGCTCTCTCCTATATCCTCCCCCATTACCCCTCTTGAGTTTCCTGTAGGGCAAAATAGATCTCCCTATCCCAGTGCCTATATAGCTTATTTCCCAGCTGCATGTAAATAATAATAATAATAATATTAACCTTTGATTTTCTGATGCCCACTTTTAACTCAGTGCTCCCTGCCAAGTATCAGGAGATAAGAGGACACTTGAAAGGACATGACAAGGTTCTCTGCACTGGATGGAAAGGAGACTGCCTGAACCTAGGGCTGTGGCAGCCCAACCTGGGTAAGGGGCAGAATTCACCCAGAATCCTAGGGGCAGATCTAGGCTAGAGATGGAAGGCCCTCTTTTTACAGAGGGAGAAGACCCAGGGAAATGACTTGCCCAGGGTCACACTGGTACTACCTAGCAAGGCCAAGATTTGCACCCACATTCAGTTTTCCATTGCCCTATACCATTTAGAAGGGGGCAAAAAGTTCATTCCTACAACAAATATGTATTGTTGTTCAGTCATTTCAGTGGTGTTCCACTCTTTATGACCTCATTTTGGGTTTTCTTGGTAAAGATACTTTAGTGGTTTGCCATTTCCTTCTCTACCTCATTTTACAGATGAAGAAACTGAGGCAAGCAGGGTTAAGTGACTTGTCCAGGACCACACAGCAGACAGATCTGAACTCCCAAAGAAGACTCTTCCTGATTCCAGGACCAGTGCTCAGTGCGCTATGCCCTCCCCGCCCCCCAAAGCTGTCCTAAATACTAAACAGCAAATGTTTACTAACCGTCTGTGGTTATGCTAGGCCCTCTGCTGGTGCAAGGGATAAAAAGACAAAGATAAAACAGTACTTGCCCTCTAGGGACACCAGTTCTACTGGGGAAAAACAGCACAGGCTTAGAAAATGAAATGCAGCATATATGAACAGTGACTGCTTGGAGGTCAGAGGCAGGCTTCCTGGAGGAGGCAGCAGATATGGAAGGAAGCAAGGGCTCCTAGCAGGCAGGCAGGCAGGCAGTGCTCCTTCTACAATACAGTGGCCACTAGGCTTTCTATCCAAGCTGCCCAAGACCTACATGGTCTCTACAGAAGACATTAAACTCTGTAGTTTCTAAAGTACTTTCCCTTGATGTGATAAGGACACAAACCTCAAGGGTTAAGAGTTGCTTTTTCCTAGTTTAATCTCTAACCCAAAGGCATCCTAAAGCCTCTTCCCCTTATCTTGACATGTCATAAAACTTTCCCAGATCCTGGACCATAAAATGTCTTGTCTCCCCCCATCCTGGGTCCTAAAGTTTGCCTTGTCTTCCTTATCTTGTAGCATCCATCTTCTTCGTCCTGTCCCTAATCTTCAACCCCCACAAAACCTCTGAAAAAACTTCATCATTCTGAAATCTCAACATAAGCATAATCTTCCCCCCCCGCCAATATCAGTCACATTTAGTTTTCTTGCTAAGGAGGCCCGTGATGCTTTTTTGTATAAAATAAGAGAAGATCTGAGTGAATTCTTTCACATCTGAACCTGCTCTCCCAACTCTGACCTCAAAAGACAGAGAAAGAAAAGAGAAGGCTAGGGAGGCAAACTGGCTGACCATCGGTCACACAGTCAGACAGTGGCAGGATCCACACTCGGGGCCTCTGACTCCCAAGTCTAGGGCTCTTTTCTAGCATCTCTGGCTCAGGCTTCATCCTCTTCCCCCAACCTGGAATGCTTTCTTCCTCTCTTTCTTGGAAGCTTACCTGTGCTTCAGGGTCCAACTTCACCAGCTGCAGGAAGCCTTCTCTGCCTACTGCTCCCTCCTCTGGGAACTTCTGAATCTTTATCATTTACTACCCACTGGTTCTCATTTCATCATTGTCATCATGAATAGACACCTCATATTTACACAGTGCTCATCCACTGGTGTGGCCAAAAAAAAAAAAAAGGGATAAATTATAAATGCTGGAAGCACTTCAAGAAAACAAGCACAGTTGCTGAGTGGGTCCAGCCATTCTGGATGGCACTTTGGCCCTGTGCCCCCGGGACCTACTGAACCACATACCTCTGACCCAGCATGCTACCATCACCAGGTCTGTGCCTCAAAGAGATTAAAGAAAGATGAAAAGGACCCAGGAGTAGACAAGGATGTTTATGATGGAGGTGGTTGTTCATTCTTCATTTTTGAAGATGATCAATGACATCATGAAGTGATGTGATGACCTGGGATCTAGTGGATGACCTTGGGGTCTTTGATGGCCAACCAAGGTGGAAGGGCTCTGTGGCACCTGTGTTAGCTACCATCGTGGCTGTTGAAACAACCTATTTTCATCTGCCCATTCCTCTAAGGGAAGTCTTCCCATACTTGGGGTGCACATTCTCCTCACTCACTGATGGGTGTGAGGCCTCTTGGTTACCCTCAGCCATCTCTCAGTTTACTGCGGTGTGACCATTGCCCATGCTACAGCTTCTTGAATCACAGATGAGAGTTGGGGGACAGGTAGAAACCAAAGTGAGATGAGCAGCCCTCACCCCGGAGGTGTTAGTCCTGCCTGAATACCCTACACCCCTTTTGTGGTGGTAAAGAACTAGAAACTGAGAGGGTACCCATCAGTTGGGGAATGGATAAACAAAATGTTATACGAATGTAATAGAATACTGTTGTGTTCCTTTTTTTTGTTTGTTTGTTTTTTTTGTTTTTTGCTTTTTGGAGGGCAGTTGGGGTTAAGTGACTTGCCCAGGGTCACATGGCTAGTTTTTTGTGTTAAGTGACTGAGGCTGGATTTGAACTCAGGTACTCCTGACTCCAGGGCCGGTGCTCTATTCACTGCGCCACCTAGCCGCCCCTATGTTCCTTTTTTTTTTTCTCCCCAGTGAAAGAGAAAAGAAAATAAATTTTTGTTCATTGAAAAGAACTAGAATTTTTAAAAATGACACACTTTACCAGGTATAAAAAGCCATTTCCTCACAGCAACCCTGCTGTTTTAACCCCCTTTTTTACAGACAGAGAAACTGAGACTATCAGAACCAAAATGTCTTGCCCAGGGCCATGTACTTAATGGCAGCTCCATCCAGAGAGGGGTCTTTTCCTCATGAGGCCTTCTGGGTCATGTGTGTGAATTTTAACAGGGGCCTTCTAACAACAAGGCCATAACCCGGGGAAGAAGCTTTAAAGGTGAACATTTCAGGGGTCCTGGCAGGCTCCCTCACTCAATAAACTTTTACTAAATACCTATTACATACAATGTACTGTATTCAGTGTTGTAAGAGATTTAAGAATAAAGCCTCAGATGTGTATGAGCTTGTGACTCTGGGCAAGCTGCCTTGGTTTCCTCATCTGTAAAATGAGCTGGAGAAAGAAATGACAAAGCCCTCCAGTATCTCTGCCAATCAAACCCCAAGTTGGGTCACAGAGAGCCAGACATAACAGAAACAACTGAACGACAAAGAACAAAACATGGTACCTGCCCTTATTGTGCTGATAGTCTGTTAGGGGAAACACGGATGCACATACATGCATACCCACAACCAAGGCAAAATAGCACAAGTTTCCTGCCCTGGGAGAAGTGTGCAGATGGTTAAGAGTCAGCCTGGTGTCTGGAAGTAATGCTGGAGAGAGCTAGGCTAAAATTTGGGGAGCTGCCAGGATGGAGTTTTGTACGGCTTGGTCCCGGGAGCCCTGGATTCAAAGCCCAGCTTTGCCACATACTATCTATGTGACCTCACGTAGCTTATTCACCCATCTCAGCCTCAGTTTTCTCCTCTGTGAAATGAGGGTTTCCAAGAGTCCTTCCAGCCAGGATCCTTTGATATCCTACTTTAAGGTTACAGAACCTTAGACAGGTTGCAAGCCCAGACATCTGCTTTGTTCCATTTCACTGACCTTGTAAAGAATTTACCACATCACCCTTTTGAACCAGCCCGGCCTCCTTATGGTCACAGTAGTCCTAGCTTCCAGACACTGTGGCACAAAGAATAGGGGATCTGATGGGTCAAAATGTGACTGATTTTGTGGCTTTGGGCATTTTACCTTCTCTGGGCCTCAGTTTTCATATTAATAGAAATGGGGATGAACATACATGTACTCTACTTCCCAGGGCTTTTTAAACCACAAAGAGATTGAGACCAAACCTCTGATTTCACCTGTACAAGGAGCTCCCAGATGAAGAAACTTCCTCTGGCAGAGCAGGTCAGCACCACTCTGAAATGTGCCATCTTGGGGAGCTGCCTGGGGTGGTAGGAGGCAAAGGGACTTACCCAAGGTCACCTAGCCAGGCAGGCCTGTGCAGGCCTTCCTGACTCTTGAGGCCAGCTCACTGTCCACTCTAGGAGGCTGCCTTTCTCTTTTAAACTATAAAGCTCTATAAAAGCATGAGTCATCCATCAAGGTAAACCCACATTGAGGTAAACCATTTGTAACCACCTCTTCCCCTGGTCTCCCCAGCCAGCCCTGCCTCAGCCAAAGGCTCTGTTCAGGAAATATTCCATCAGCACTGGGGTTGGGTTAGATTCCGGATATAGAGTTGGAAGAGGCCCCAGAGACCACCAAGTCCAACTCCCTTATTTTACAGATGGGGAAACAGAGGCCCAGAAGAATTCCATATCCAGAGCTGGAAGGGATCCTAGAAACCATCTAGTCCAAACTTCTTGTTTTAGATGGAAAACCGAGGCCTCAGAAGGTGAATTGGCTCGCCCAGGTCAATGCAGCTGCTAAATATCTGAGTTGTACTGAGGACTTCTCATTTCCAAGTCCAACATTCTATCTGTAAAACCACCAGAAATTAGGCCATCTAGGGGCAGAAGAAACTCAGGGGTGGGAGCTGGGGAGGAGGTGGTATTTAGTCTGGAAAAGAAAAGACCCAGTGGGGTCCACTGGGCCAGCCACCTTCCAGCTTTGGGTTGGGAATTCTCCAAGCTCTGAAATTCTGTTATTCGATGGATAGAAGGGCCAATGTCTGCCAAAATGAGCAGAGAAATCTCTGGCGACCTATGCTGGGTTAAAATTAATATAGACATACAGAATCTGGAGTGGGAAAACACCTAGGAGGTTATCTACCAAACCCCCTTTGCAACAGCCCACAGATTGTCAGGTAGCCTCTCTGCTTGCTTCACTCCAGTGACAAGAAGCTCACTCACTGATAATTAAGCAGCTTACCAGGGGCAGCTCTGCTTGCCAGGAAATTGCTTTGATTAAGCCCCCAGATGTTCCTCCCTGCAGTTGTCTGTCCTCTGGGGTCCAGTGGAACAGGTCTAATCTCTCTTCTCTCTGAGAATCCTTCAGATATTTGAAGATGGAAAGCACACCTCCCCACTAAGCCCTCTCTTTTTCAGACTAGCCATCTCTAGGGCCTCCAATCATTCTTCAGAGAGTATAATTTCAAGCTCCCTCATTATCCTTATCATCCTTTTCCAGCTCCCCCATGTATTTCTTTAAATGTGGCTCCTTGAATTGATTACAATACTCAAGATATAATCTGGCCAGTGGGGAGTCATTTCCTTATTTTTCCCACCTATATTCTCTTAAGTAAATTCATTTACCCTGAGACTGTTGAGAGTCAGAAGGAACACTAGACCAGGAGTCAGGAAGGCCTGTGTTCAAACTTAGCCTCAGACTAGTTGTATGACCATGGGAGAGCCACCTAACTACTCTGTGCCTCAGCTTCTTCATTTGTAAAACAGAGGAATTAGAGTCAGTCTCTAATGACCTCCAACTCTAAAACTATGACGCTCCTCTGTGAGAATACTTACACTGCCTCATAGGGTTGCTATAAGGATGAATGTGTGTAAATCATTTTATGAATTATAAATCATGAAAAGGTGGTGTGGAAAGGGAAAAGGAAGAGCCTACTTTAACTTACTATATTAATGAAGCCTAGGGTCCCACTTGGTTTCTGGCTAAGCCATGTAACACTGCTAAACTTGCAGTCACTCAAACTCAAATCTTTTTCTGCTTTCTAGACACATTTTCACCTATCCCATACTTGGGCAGTTGTTTTTTTGAACCCAAGTGTGGGACTTTACATTGATTCATAAAAAAATATAATCTTACTGGTTTCATGAAACCATTGGTAGAGGAAGAGAGAATGGGTTCATCCAGATGAGGCTTCTCATTAAGCTCCTAACATATCTTGTCTCTTCTCATCTTAAATTCCCTGACTCTTTGCAAACTTGTGATGATGCTTATAAAGGGGAAAGGAGGTGCCTTTCCACATTCCCCTCATCTACCCACCCTTCCCTCAGTCTCACTCAGAGCTCACCTCTTCTGCCTTACTACTGGGGAAAAGTCAATAGTCTTCTCTACCAATAGGAGTGAATAAGTAGGGGGAAGGTGAAGGGGGATTTGGTAGTAAGGCCTAAATCCTCCTACCCTACTGCTCGTTCTTTCAGTTCATCATCCCTCCCCTTCCCTTTTACCACTGCTGCTAAAGATACTCTCCATCTAGCAGTGCTGAAGGAATGCTGAACAAGTCCCCATTCAGCCCTTCCATTTTCTGAAGAAGGAAAACAAGCAGCTCCTTTCCTCCAGGTGAAAAGCAAGAAGGAGGAGCTGAATAGGCCCTGAAGGCTGGGGAAACCCAAGGGTAAGAACGGCAGAGAGTACAGAGGCCTCCCAGCTGGGAGATTTGATGCACAAGCATTGAACTCATGTCGAACTGAACTGAGCAGAATTTGGTGATGGAAAGACACTAGGGATCATCTCAGTTCAGTTCTCTCATTTTACAGATGGGAGCACTGAAGCCAAGAAAAGGGAATTGATTTACCCAGGGCTACTCCTCTAGTCAGTATTTAGTCTAGTCCAGGTTTGGCACTCGGATCCTCTGAGTTGTCACCTACTTTTTTCCCCTTCATTCTACAGCTTGTATCCCAGTCTCCTGCATACAGTAGGTACTCAAACATTTCTTGATGACTGGAGATGAGTTGACACTTTTGTCTATTTCTGTTGTAACTGCATTTTTAACCAAATCACATATGAATTCTGTGCTCTCTTCCTCCCTTAAGAATTGGTATCCCTGCCCTGGCACTGGTGTTGATTTGACTGGACATCCCCACCTGGTACCATCTTCTCACAGCACCCTGGACCCGGCTCAGGGCATGGTAAATACTCAGTCCACGATGACCAGACCCACCTAACTCAAGGCCGGCTCATGCCAATAGCATCCCTGGTCCTTGATCTAGCAGAGCTTCCACAAGCCCTCCACCCCCATCAGAGTTCAACGGAAAAACAGAATCAGTCAAAAAATATTTCTAGGGAGCAGTTCTCAGACACAGAGAGGCCTGGTTCCCTCTAATGCACTGGCTGTGTGGCCCAGCTGTTCTCTCTAAGCAACTGCTAGAGACTCTAAGTTGCACTGAGAGAGGGAGCTTCTCCATTTGAGCATTCTGGATCCAATGAAATCCTGTTATCTCCAGGGGCTAGGCACAAAGACAAAAGGAAATCCATCCTTGCTCTGGTGAAGCTTACATATATATGTAAGCTTACTTACATATATATGTAAGTAAGATATAAGCCATATACAAAGTATTGGGGAGAAGGCATCGGGAAAGGTTTTATGTAGAGATCACTCTGGAGTGGGCATTCTCAGAGGTGAAGGGAAAGAAGGAATGTATTCCAGGCATGGAGGCCAGCCCAGAAAGAGGTACAGAGTTGGTCTGAGGAACCACAAGAAGGTAGACTGTAGTGCACATGGAGGAGAGCAATGCATAAGAAGGATGGAAGGGGAGGGTGGAGTCAGGTCATGAAAGGCTTTAGATTTGATAATAGAGGTAATAGGGAACCATAGTTTATAGAATATGGGAGTGATGTGGTCAGACTTTTACTTGGAAAAGACATTTTGGCAGATGAGTGAATGATGAAAAGGAACACCAGCGTTTTGATCCCACATTTTCTAATCTAGAAAAAAAGGGTATTGGAGTCGATAATCTCTAAAATCTTTTCCAGCTCTGAGTCTGTGTTTTTATATATGTGTGTATGTGTTGAGGGGAGGGATAAATACAACCCTATACAATGAAGTCTTAGAGAAACTGTCTGGAAAGAGAAGGGTTAACATTTCTGTCCAGGATCTCCAGGCCAGCTCCCCCACCCCCAGCAGAATCCATTCCACAAAGTCCATCCTGGTCAGGTGGCCTGAGTAATAAAGCCAGAGCCCACCCCTTTTCCCTAAGAGAGGAAGGCAAAGAAGCCATTCTCACAGACAGCCCCACCTCCCCGAACCCATGCAAACTTTTTTCCACAGGGCCTCTCCCCTCAACAACCCAGGTATATCCAATTCTCAGAAAAGCAGGTCTGAGTCCAAAGGTCACAGGGACTGGGCAGGAAGTGGATTCCCATGTTGTGAGTGCAAAAGGAGCCCTTCACCCCACCCCAGCAGCCCATTAAACTTAGGGGTGTCCTCCCTGGGGAACCTCTCCCAATTAGACTAGCCACTAAGGTGCTCTGTGCCCCTACCCCTTCCCCCACAGCGGGCTTCCCAGCTCATCCTCTGCTTGGCCCCAGGGTACAGTGGCTTGGGGGTGGGGCCTTAAATGCTAAACAAACCTGGAGAGTCAACCAGACAGGCAAGACCAGAGAAGTGGGGGAAGGGAGAAAAGCAACATGGCTTTCAGTTTAGCAGTTTTAGGGCAGGTTTACCTAGCACCTGTGATGCAGGGAGTGCAAATGTGTTTTCCACCTCTATCCAGATGAAGGACCTGAGGTCCAGTAAGGCAGAGCGGCCTCTGATGGCCGGTCCTGCAGGTGCCCAAGCCTGGAGAGTAGAGATGGAAGGGTCAGAGATAGCACTAGGAGGTGACAACCTCACTCCACTCCATAGCCACGTTGGAAGCCAACACCTGGGCGGCTGGGGAGTGAAAGGAAGGAGGGAAGAGAGAAAGGAGAGGCAGCTGCAGTCAGAATGCAATCTGCTCAGTGTGCAAAGAGCCTGGACAGGAGATTCAGAGGACCTGGGCTCAAATCCTTCTCATTCTTCCTACTGTGAGGATCTGGACACATTTCACCTCTGTGGGCCTCAGTTTCCTCATTTGTAAAAGAGGCTTGGATCAGATGCCCTAAAGTTTCTGCCAGCATGTAATCCCGTGATGCTGAGATTCACCACCCTGACCACTTCTCTGTCATTCTATACCCAGATGACCTCAGGAGGAAGTAATGGAATTGAAAGCTCTACAATGAGGTGGCCTGGGAGGCAAGAGTGCAGGATGGGGAAGCCCAGGAACAGCATTAGAATCTGTGCTACCTATTGGCTGATCCTGCACCGGCAGATATCACTAATCTGGCCTAGAGGACCTCCAGGGTCCCTTCCAGTACGAAATCCTGGGATTCCAGGGCCCATTAGGGGCCTAGCATCCTGGACCTCTCACCTAGCTGACTTTCAGGCCCGCAGTCTTGCCCTGGGGGAGGGGGAGGCGGGATGGGAGGGGGATCCCATCGGTCCGCGCTCCAGGTGGGCCTGGGGGCTCACGCTAGGGCGCAGGGAGTAAAGAGCCCCTACCTTCTGGGCCTGTTGGATCATCGTTCTGACCACCTCCTTGAGGTGGGGCGCCTTCTCCTCCTTAGGAGGGTGGGTGAACAGGGTGACGCGACTGACGCCCCGGTAGTAGCCATTGTCAGTCCAGCCCAGATCGAGCGGGGGCACCTCGGTGTCCGAACGGTCAGGCCAGTAGGCTAGCGAGGCTGAAGGCGCGGCGGGGGCGGGGGCCAGCCCCTTGGTCTTGCCCTTGCCCTTGGCAGGGCCCGGGGCCTGCACCTCGTAGGGGCGCCAGTCGGTCCGGAGCGCCTGGCGCTCGGATGCGGACAGAAAGTCTCGCAGCTGCTCCTTGGTCAGCACGTCCTGGTAGGCCCGGTCGCCGGAGACCAGAAGCGCCTCCAGGGCGGCCCGCCGCCGCTCGCAGTAATAGAAGGCAGCCTGCGCCTCCGTCACCTTCTCGTTCACGTGCGCCTCGTCCAGGCAACCCAGCTGCGACTCGGCCATGACGGCCAGCGGCTGGGACCCGGAGCTGGAACTTGTCTGGGCTCCCAGGCTTCGGTCCCCAGCGCACCTGGGCGCCCACGGCGGGGCGGGGCCCGCGACTCACCTGGAGGGAGCTCCGCCCCCCGGCCGGGCGCGGGCCAATCCGTGCAGGACAACTTCGGGAGGGCTAGAACCTGCTGAGCTGCCCCATCTCTGCGCCACGCAGCTCGGAGCGCCCTGGGGCGCGGAACGCTGAGCGCTGCCCGGGCAAGAGCGGGGAGAAGAGCTGTACGGGAAAGGGAGGTGCCTAGTCAGCCTCAGCTAGTTCCCGTCCTCGGGGAATCACCCGGCTTTCTTAGGAAAGGCGAAAATGTGCTCAGAGGGGAGGAATGGTGGAGTGGGGATTCTGAGCTGCCCTTCCTTCCATGTAACAACTTCCAATAACACTCTATCTGACCTTTTGTGATTCTGATTTTGAGCAAGCCACTTTCACGAGCCTCAGTTTCCCCGTTTGTAAATGGGAAGGGAATGGGGGGGAAGGGAAGGGAGGAGGACTAATTCATTCCTATGGTCTGTTTTGTTCTGTCACATTGTTAAACAAACGCCGTCTATTTAGAGCCCTGCGCTAGAGGAAGTATACAAAGTTGAATTGAAGCGAGATGCCTCCTCATGTGGAACTTAGAGTAGCCTAATAAGACAGTCCCGTACTCAACTTACACTTTGTTTCTTTCCATTAGCAGATGGATAGGCCAAGGGAGAAGAGAAGGAAGGATAGGCCGAGTAGGGTTTTCACCAGGAAGACCGTTGTGTGGTCTTTGTAGAGGCTTTCTTCCACACAGAACCACACCCTCGGGTCATTTGGGGCCTCCCGGCTGGGAGGCAGACACCTCTGGGCAGATAAGAGGTTGTCACCAACCTGGTCTTTGTTCCTCTGTTTCTCTCACATAGTCCCTGTTGAAATCAATCAACAAGCATTTATTAAGCACCTATGAGCCAGACCTGGAGCAGCTAGGTCTAGGCAGGTGTCAGAAAAACTCATCTCCCTGAGTTCAAATATGACCTCAGACTCTTCCTAGCTGTGTGACCCTGGGCAAGTCACTTAACCCAGTTTGCCTCAGTTTCCTCATCTGTAGACCAAGCTAGAGAAGGAAATGGCAAACCACTTCAGTATCTTTGCTAAGAAGACTCCAAATGCGGTCATGAAGAGTCAGACAGGACTGAACAATAGACATGAGCCAGATACTGAAGCTATTCTCTCAAATACCCTGATTTCCTAGTTGCTTCCCTCTAATCAAGCCAATTTCTTCCTTCTACCTCAGCCACACCCAGGGATGATCATACCCTGGACTTTGCTGTCACTCAAAATGGCTACTTCCTCATTTAAGAACTCTGAATTTTCTTTATTCAATAATAATCTTTCATTTTTCCAACTCTCCTCATGTCTCACTCTCATTCTCACTGTGACCTGCAATGCCGACATCGACCAGTATTACTGGCATTGCAGGTCACAAGGGCTGCACTTGAGGACTTAGACTCTAGGTCCTAGAGTACCACATGTGGCCTCAAGGCCACAGGTTCCCCATCCCTGGCCCAGGTTGTCATCTCTGTTCTGGCTACACTCTCCTCTCTTCCACGTCTTGAAGAATCTTTGGTGAATCAGGCCAACTCTACACTGTTCTTTACTCTTGAATCCCTTGTTCCCTTGAATAACTCTTGTCATTTCTGCCTTCCTGGCATCTGTCCCCTCTGTCTTCTGCTCTCTATTTCCACAGCTGGACTACTGCAATAACACTCTATCTGGGACCCCTGCCTCAGGGCTCTCTCCATTCCAAATATGTCCCCCACACAGCTGCTGCTATGACCAGGTCACTAATGTCCTCTGCCCCTCAGTGAATTCCAGCAGCTTCTTTGTCACCTCTCAGATCAAATATGAATTTCTGTTTGATGTGTAAAGGCTTTTTTTTAAACCACTTGGGTTCTTCCTACCTTTCCAGTCTTCTTACATCTTATTCCTCTCCATGAACTCTATGATCCAGTCATACCGGCCCCCTACAGTGGTGGCATCTCCCACCTACATACCTTTGTAATAGCTGTGCCCTTTGCCCAGAATGCCTTCCTTCTGAACTTCTGCCTCTATGAATCCCTGGCTTCCTTTAAGATTAAGTTCTAGGGTTATCTCTTCCAGGAGGACTTTCCAAGTCCCCAAGGTGCTAATGCTAGCCCCTCCAAGGTCACCTTTCCTTTACTCTCCACGTATCTTGTATGTTCTGATTTCTATGTATTGTTTCCCCCATTAGAATGAAGGCTTCTTGAGAGGAGACACTGTTTTTGCCTTTCTTTGTATCCCAAACTAGCCCAGTGTCCACCACAAAGCAAGCGCTTAAGAAATGCTTGTTAATTGATCAACTGATAGGGTATAGAAAGACAAAAAAGAAACAATTCCTGCCCTCCAAAAACTTATGCTCTATTGGGGGAGACAACACAGACACATATAAGCATATACAAAAAAGGCAAATTCAATTCATTGGCAAGTCAAGATATCACCAGTGATGTCATTGGTCCTCTTCGGAAAGGAAAGGTCACCACTAACAAAAGGTATATATAGTACAATGGAAAGAACACTGACTTAGAAGTTTGAGGACCTGGGTTCAAATCCTACTCTTCCACTTTATACCTGTGGGACCTTGGGCAATTCAACTTCTGTTTCCACGTGTGTAAGATGAGGGAGTTGGCTAAATGGTCTTTGACTTTCAGTTCAAGAGCCATGCCTTGGTTCAGGCTGACCTGGACCATCTGGTATCCTTTGGATGAGGGTCCCAGGACAAGGCTGGCGCTACTTCCCCTCTCCCTAGTAGCAGAGAATAGACCCCTGAAAGCATAAGGTAGAGTGCTGGGACTGGAATAAGAATGACCTGGATTCGAATTTGCCTTACATACTTATGGTCTATCTGACCTTGGAAAGTCACTTACCCTCTGTAGGCATTGAAGGGTCAGTCTCAGTGACTTCTAAGGTCCCTTCTAGCTAAGTCTGATCCTGTGCTTTCTCTTGCCTCACTTTGGGACTAAATAAGCTAAAGGGTAATTGATTCTGTCTCCTCAGTCCAATTTATCTGTATTCTGGAAGTGGAGGACTCCTGGGGCTGCCAACCCAGTGCCCTTCAGCATCACAGATTTAAAAAACAAACAGAAATGCAACCACATAGCACATGGGGCTGCTAACCAGCAGTCCCATTTTAATTTAAAGCACGTGTGTGTTTTCTGTAATAGAGGCTGCCAAAGGACTGATTACTATATTAGAGTTTCAAAATATGTGTTTGAGCACTGGGAAGCAAGACACGAACACACACTTTCTCTCTCCCTCCTCCCTCTCTCATCTCCCTCCCTCTCCTCTCCTTCCCTTCCCTCCCCTCCTTTCCCCACCTCTCTCCTCTGTCTCTATTTCTCTCCCTCTCCTCTCCTCTCCTTCCCTTCCCTCCCCTCCTTTCCCCTCTT
>JAQQSW010000269.1:20401-58332 GCA_028646575.1 Pseudocheirus occidentalis
CCTCCCCTCCTTTCCCCTCCTCTCTCCTCTCTGTCTCTATTTCTCTCCCTCTCCTCTCCTCTCCTTCCCTTCCCTCCCTTCCTTTCCCCTCCTCTCTCCTTCTCTCTCTGTGTCTCTGTTTCTCTCCTCTCTCATAGCCAGCACAGTTTAGCAACTTCCCATTGGGTTAAACACAATCTCAATCATTTGCACAATTGGGGTCAGCTGTTGCAGTGCAGCTTGAATCTCTTATTCCCAGAGATTTCAGATCTTGCTGGGCTTGGGGTCTCACTTCTCATTCCACTCCTGCTTAGCCCTTTGGTCTCCAGGACCACTTCAAAGATAACAATAACATCTGTAGCACTTACCATGTGCCAGTCACTGTGCTAAGCCCATTACAAATATCATCTCATTTCACCCCAACAACCACCCTGGGAGGGAGGTACTGTTATTATCCCCACTTTATAGATGGGGAAACAGAGCTAAAGTGACTTGCCTGGGCTCACACAGCTACTAAGTGTCTGAGGTGGAATTTGAACTCAGGTCTTTAGACTTCCTGATTCCAGCCCCAGTGCTTTATACACTGGACCACCCAGCTGTCATACAAAGGCTTGAGGGAAAGTGAGAAAGTCAAATGATCATAGGCTAGAGCTGGAAGATGTCTCTGAAGTCATTTAGGCCAACAGTCTCCCAGGCAAGGAAACTGAGAACCAGGAAAGTTAAGTGAATTACCCAGGGTCACATAGCTAGTTAAATGGCAGAAAAGAGAGCTGGACACAGACCTTCTTCTGTCAAATTCAGTGCTCTTTTGATTAAAAAAAAAAAGCTTATTGAAGCCCTCTGATTTGCAAGGCACTGGGTATATAATCAGGCCCAAGATGAGCCCTGCCCTCAGAAAGCTTGTGCTCTCCTCTGCCTACCTCCTATCTGTACCTCAATGTCCTGTCCAGAGGAGAGGGTGGCACTGGTGTGCACCGGTTTCCTTGTGAGTGGTACAGCTGCTGAACTTGCAGGACTGCCAACCTGATTGCTTACTATGGCACCGGGAAGACAAAAATAAAGCCAAAATAGTCCCTGCTTTCAAGGCGCTAACACTCTAATCTAGAATTCTTTCCACTCCCACAGGCTGAATTCTTGGCTACAGCCCCTGGAGTCAGCTCTGCTTCGGGAAAATTAAACCCTAGTTCGCTCTCTGCTAGGGCTGGTCCTGCCTCCAATTTCCCCAGAGTTAGGGGTGGACGGGGTCTCCCCAAGCTCTCAGCTCTGATCGCAGTATCCTCTCTGCCGTGGTCATGCACCCCCCGTGGTCATGCACCACCCCCCCCAAGTGACGTGATTCAGGGGCCGTTTCCGTCAGCCGCCTCTCCCTCCCCCTCAGCCGCCCACCCTGTCCCTCCAACCCCTTCCCTTGGCTCTTCTCCTTCCCCGTCCTGGCAGTGTGTTCAACAAAGCTGACACCTAGTTAACATTAATTGTAGCCGGGCTCATCCACCACGCGCGCTTCTTCCCCAGCCCTCCTGTGTAATTTGATTCCCTAAATAGCCCACCTCATGTTACAGCCTTAAATAAGATTTCCACTGGTGGCGGGGGTGGGGGGAGGTTGGCCCCCTTTGTAGTAATTAGTGTCACAAGCGCCTGTTATAAAACTTTGGGTACTCTGAGTCTCCCTGGGAAATCATCCTTTGCTCAAGCGTATTTACATCTCATTATAGCTACAGAGGGGTCATGTCATTGTGTCTTTACTGAAGGGGAGCGGTTAGAACTCGGGGGCATAGAACCCTCCATTTAGAGCAGGAAGAGACCTCGGAGGCCTCGAGCCCAAGCCCATCATTTAATAGAGCAGGGGATGCAGTGAATGACTGGAGGTCACCCAGCTGGGCATGGAGAGTGGCACAGGATGGGCCGATGGCTGCCACCAGGCTCGCACAAGTCTGAGGTTGTCATCCCTGGGCCGCAGGCCAGTCCTTACCTCTCTAGTGGTTCAGAGAAAAGAGTTCTGGGTTTGGCATAGTAGGACTTGGCCTCTGCCAGGTAACTAGCTGTGCAGCCCGTCTAAATCCCACGGTTTCTGATCTTCAGTTTTCTGATGAAGAGGCTGGGCAAAATGACCTCTGAGATCTGTCTGTGACCCTGACAGCTCCCTCCCCCTGCTCTCACCTCCGACGCCCTGGTTGTGAGTTGTTGTATAGTCATCTCATAACCCCTTAGATCCCATGTACCCTAGCTCTTTTCTTACTGCCTGCCTTCCCCTAGCCCTGGCCTTCCATCCATGCCACAGCTCCAGAAGCATAATCAAATAAGCTTACTGGAAAGGGTATGCCAATCAACTCTCCAGGGGCTCCTTCACTGTCTTTGTGGTCTCCTAAACCAACTTCTCCCAGGTTACCATTCCTCTATATATGTATGTGACTTTCCCCATTAGAATGTTAGCTTCCTGAGCACAGGAACCATCTCACTTTCGGATTTGAATCCCTAGTGATTAGTGAAGTATTTAATAAATACTTTTTCATCCATCCATCCATCCATCCATCTAACTGTCTTATATTGGTAGGGCTCAACTTGACGAATGATGGAAAAGCTGGCCTCAGATAACCCCCTGAAATATCTTAATTCCCACCGTAAGAACAGGCTAGATGGAGACAGCTGTAAGTGTAGATAAAATAGGAGTGGAAGCGTTCTACCTTGACAGGTCTCCAAATTCAGTATTCTCACTGCACCATCTACCTGCTTAGGAGATACAGGATGGTGCAGGAGATAAATAGTTACCTCTGCATTCCAGAAGATCTGACTGAATCCCACCGATTTGCTTAGTAGCAGGGAGACAATGGGCAAATGACTCCCCCAGCGTCTTTACCTGTAAAATCAGGGGAAGGGTGTCTGCATTTGTTACCTGCCTCTGAGGGTCATTGTGAGGCCCAAGGAGATCACAAGGACAAAGGTCTCTGCACACTTCAGCCTCCATATGCTCTTGTGCCTGGCTCAGGGAGAGGCTGGAGTTCCCTGAGAGCAAAGACCTGCTCAGCTGAGGCTCCTTCTTGCTTTCAGCCAAAGCTCAGATCAGAGATTTAGAACTGAGGGACCTTGAAGGCCTCTCTAGCCTGGCCTCCTCATTGTAGAGAGGAGAGGTCTAGGGACTTCAAGGTCACACAGGGCCACAACTCTTTCTTGCAGTCCCAGCTGAATCAGTCAGTACAGAGGGAAGTCTTCAGTGTGCCCAGGGCAGGTGACGGGTGAGGGAAATGACCTGGCAGCCAGTGGAGGACAGACTGAGACAGGCTGGCCAATGCCAACTCTCCCTTTCCACATTCTCTTTCTCCCTTGCTTATTAGAGTCTTGCTGGACTTCTTAGAGGTCCCTGTCTCCTGGGGGCTGGACCTGATGGCTCTGGGGACTTTGACTCCCTTCCAGGCCCTTTGGCTTGTTTGTTTCGGCCACTGAGAGTCCCATCTGATCCCTGGCTGTGAAGTGATCCCTTTGGCCAGAATTCAGAGTTGTGAGGCCCTTGGTATGCTGTGGAGTGACTTTGGGCTAGAAGACGAGGCGGTGAGTCTAGGTGGCCTCTGAGATTTCTTTCTGCTCTAAGATGGTGATTCTGACTCGAAAACAGTGGATCCATTGACCCACACTTACTGAGCACCCCCCTTTTTTATTTAATTCACTAAATGTTTCTGCATGCCTGCTGTGTGCTAGGTGCTGGAGAGTGAAACTCAGGAATGAAATAGGCATGTCCTCCACAGAGCCTAAAATGAGGGAGCTAGGCCCAGGGATCACTAAGGACTCTTGAGTGCCAACTCCAAATCTGAATTGAGGGGAGCAAGCACTCTGGGGTGGGGATTTGGCAACCTTGGTCATAGTAGCCCAGATCACCAGCAGAAAGGGGCCTGAGAGACCAACTAGATCAGTTCCCTCTTTATTAGGCTTAGGGACATTAATCGACTTGCCCAGGTTGTAAGGGGCAGAGATAGAGTTTGAACTAAGCTCCCTTTGACTCTAAATGCAGCCCCATCCTCCCTGGGATCTTGCCACCTCATCCTCACTCTGGCCCCTGTCCAACTTGCCCTCTTTCCTCTCCTTGTTCTGAGAAGAGTAATCCAATCCTAACCAACAGGACCTCTGGAAAGGGTGTGTCCTTTGCTGCCCATTGTTCTCCTGCCAACCGTGTGATTTTCCAACCCATAAATCCTTACCTTGTCTGCCACTCTCCTCCATTAGAATAGGCTTAGGTTACAGGGACTTTACCCTTGGTGCTTAGCACATAGTAGGTGTTTGAAAAGTCATTCATTCATTCATTAATGCATACTACATACATACACATATCACATGACCTCAAAGATGAGTCTGTCAACAGAAGGAAGACATAACCATCCTTCTTCTTCTTCTTCTTCTAATTCTTCTTTGCTTTTGGAGTGGGCAGGGCAGGACAATTGGGGTTAAGTGACTTGCCCAAGGTCACACGGCTAGTAAGTATTAAGTGTCAGAGGCTGGATATGAACTTAGATCCTCCTGACTCCAGGGCTGGTGCTCTATTCACTGTGCCACCTAGTCGCTCCTATCCTTCCTTCTTTATCGTGATATTTGCACTCCCAGATAAACAGAAATATTTAGAAATGGGAATGGTGATCCCAAAGGACCATCACAGATTCATCAGTGACATTTAGTCATGCTAAACTAGCCCCACTTCCATTTCTAATGGGAGTATTAGATCAGGGGGATGCTGCTTCTCCCTTTCCTCTGGGGTCAAGCAGAAAAAAAATCCCACCTCTCCACAATGGCCTTTCAGAGACTTGGAGACAGGGGAGTGTCATCAAGAGAGTTTACCTCCATTTTAGCCAAGCATTTGACAAACTCATTCAATTGTAACGGAAAAGGTGGTCAGGTACGGGCATAATGAGAGGAGGTCTGAGCTAGGGTAGCAAAATTTAGAGGGTTCTTACATTTTCTCTAGCATGGAAACAACTGGGCTTAACATTAAGTTATAGAGAAAAATTCCCAGCATGATTGGAAGGCAAGCTCTGGTCTGATCTTTCCTACCCTAGCCCTCAGTAGCAGCCTCTCCATTCAGAGACCAAAAGTTGCTAGTTAAAGCAACACAATGCTGAGGTAGGCTGGCTAATGAATGGTTTGGAAGGCAAAGTCCAGACCCCAAAAGATCCCAACTGGCTTGAGTTTTGGGCTGAATATAAAGAGATAGAACCAAATTGGGATAAATGTCAAATCTTATATATGGGTCCGAAAAACTAACTTCATAAGTACAGGATAGGGGCAGGGAGGGGAATGTGTTGAGAAAGAAAGTCGTCTGAAATAGATTCAGGGATTTTACTGACCTTGTCCCCTCAGCAGGGGCCACAAATGAGCTGTCCCAGCCCCAGAAGTAAACACAGGTTCAAGCTGCATTAAGGGGCATAGCTTCCAGGGCTGCTAAGGAAATGTTAGCCTCGCTAAGCCTGCTTTGCCTTGCTTTGCCAGGGACCCTACTGGAGGACTGTATCCACCTCTGGCCGACACTTTTTAGGAAAAACTTTGATCAGCTCGAAAGTGACCCATCGAGAGAGTAGATGATGAACGACCTTGGGTTGATGCCCTAGGATGGTCTAGAGATGTTCAGCAGAAAAGGATGGGAAAAAAGCCATGACTATCTCCAAGTCTCTGAAGGGCCATCATGAAGAAGTAAGACTCTGCTTTTTTTCTGATTGGCCGCAGAGGAAAGGACCAGGCACAGCTATGGTTGGACATGCTGCAATCAAAGCTGTCCCAAAGTAGAAGGAAGGTCATGGGTCATTCTTTCCTTTCCTCTCCCTCACCTCCAAACCAGGATGGGTGGGGATGGGGTCTTTAGGTAAAGGCTAGAGGAGCTCTTGTTGGAGTTGGTGTAGATGGTTCTTGAATATCAGTGGGACTTGGTGGTGTCCGAGGTTCTTTCCAGCTTTGAGATTCTGTTATTGTGATACTTTAATTCTTATGTTAAAAAAATACATGCACATTTGAGTAATTTAGAACCTCACCTTCTGCAAACCTGCCTCCACTTGGCTATCCTTGGACCTCAGGGTCCAAAGGGCTGGTTTCTAACATATATCCAAGTGCTTTCCTGAACCCCCATCATCTCCACTCTCCCCAGATTCATCTGAACCTACCATAGAGACAACTCACATAGACCTGGGTACAGCAGTTGTCTGCCAGGCACCTAGCAGCTCCTTGGACCATAGGCATAGCTGGGGAAGCAGGATGCCATGCTTAAGTAGCAGATGCCCAGGGGAAGTTGGACCTGTCAAGAAGAGGTACCCAAATTGGAAAATGGCCAAGAGTAACGCTGGTTTATTCTTGACCTGATGACGCTTGGCAGCCTGGGAAACCTCTGGCAAGTGATGGTAACTTGCTGGGAGTTTGGCACTGAAGGTGCAGCCAACGCTTCTTGGAGGGGTGAAAAGGAGAGGCACAACAGGTGACCCTGTGGGTTTGTGTGGGCTACTTGGCTCCTGCTCCTGTGTTGGCCCACTGCCCTGTTTGGTCTAGGCATGAGATACAGCAGGGGAAGCATGGAAAGAACCCTGGAAGAGGAGTCCGAGGACATAGCCAAGTGACCTTGGACCAATCACTGCCCCTCTCTGAACCTCATTCTATTTACCTCTGTCATCAACCCCACCCATCTCAGAGGATCAACTGAGCTAAGCTGTAGGAAAGTGTTGTTTTGTCAATTGTGAAGCCCTATTGAAGTGTAAGGGATTGTTTTAAAAGTGTGAAAAAGGCTATGTGTATGTATGTGCTCATCTTAAATCTTGACCCTATGGCCTCAGGCTCACAGACTTGAGAATTCTAAAGCATGTATTTCATTGTGCCTCTTATTTTACAGGTAAGGAAACTGAGGCCTGGAGGGGTCATACATCTTGAGCTAGAAGGGGCCTCAGAGGCCATCAGACTGCCCTGACCATAGTTATCCATCTTCATAAGTACATGCTAAGGATACCCTCCTGTTCTTGTATATCATACTGGATATTTTTTCTTTTTCTTCCTTTGTATCTATTTATAACACTCATTTAACGTTTTTTTGAGTTCCAAATTCTCTCTTTTCAGCTCCTCCCCCACCCGTTGAAAAGGCAAACAAAGTCATAGCAATTATACAGGTAAAGTCATGCAAAACATATTGAGGAGAAAGATATGTCATGCATATCCTCAGCTCTTATCCTTCAGCTCGTCTCTGCTGGAGAAGGTCTAACTCACCTATCTTATGTTTCCAGAAATCTCAGTTTGGCTCCTGTGTCCTAAAAAGTTTTCCCCACCACTCACCTTATTTTGTCTCACTTGGCTATCTCCAAATAAAAATGTGTGTGTCCCTGCTTTTGTGGCCAGTAGTGGTGGGCCATTTCAACTGTCCATTGAGAAGGTTCCAGAAGTTATTTCTAGCTCCAGGACAGATAATCCTAAATCAATCCTTAGTAAACAAAACTGGTAGATCATAAGCTCCTTGAGGACAGGAATTCCTTTTCTTTCTTTCTTTCTTTCTTTCTTTCTTTCTTTCTTTCTTTCTTTCTTTCTTTCTTTCTTTCTTTCTTTCTTTCTTCACAGTTTAGTTACTTTAGCACATAGTAGGCATTTAATACCTGGCTTGATTGTTAAATTAAATTGGAAAAAAAAAAGACCAGGAAACAACCAAGGCATAGTGTCACCAGCATCTGAGTGCTCTCCTCAAAGGAATGTTACAAGTGAGACTCCTCCTGGGCCAGCCTTGGAGCTGATGGCCCCAGTGTCCAGAGCGACTCAACTCTATTCAGGATGGCTGGGGATAAGACATACTGTTTTTTAACCTGTGTTCTGACCATAGATTAGGAATCCTACCATTCAAAGCCAGACATTTTTCTGGATCTGACAGCAGCATGATTTCCCCAAAGCATTCTCTGCTTTGTATCTCATGGTGTGATCATTCTCTTGATTGTCATTTTGTGTTTAACTAACTTTGCAGATGTTCAGGGCCATGTTAGCCTGTCCTTGGAACTGGTCATGTTGCTATGGGGTCTCTTTGATTCCCCAAAATGAATGGGAGCTGAAGCAATCAGGTGGGACTACCTGGTCTGTTACTGGTTGTTTATTTTTAATTAGCTTTTGTTTATTTTTAGTTTACATCATTCATTTCCATGAGATTTTGAGTTATAAATTTTCTCCCCATCTTTCCCTACCCACCACCCCAAAACATCGATCCCACTGTATACCCCCTGGCCCAATCTGCTCTCTCCTATATCCTCTCCCATCACCCCTCTGACTTTCTAGTAGGTCAAGATGGCTCTCCCTACCCCAGTACCTGTATATCTTATTTCCTAGTTGCATGTAAATAATAATAATATATATATACATATATATATTTTTTAACATTTGATTATAGAACTTTAAATTCTAGATTCTTTCCCTTCCTCCCTCGTCATCCACCTCTACTTAGAAAGACAAGCAATTCAATATAGGTGGTGCATATGTAGTAGAACATCTCCTCAATGGACATATTATGAAAGACTGACTATGTTTCCCTCCTTCCTATCCCCCCCCCACTTGTTCTGTTCTCTGCTTTGTCCCTGTCCCTTTACAGAAATGTGTGCTTCTAACAACCCTCCTCCACAACCTGTCCTCCACTCCATCATTGGTCTGTTACTGTTGAGAGCTGAGTTGGTGTTTAGCTTCCCAGATGTTGTACCATCTTTTTTGCTCTTCATTTTTTCCAGTAATGATTCTTTACAGGGATCCCTGGAGAATCTGTGACCTCTTTACATGGGGAGCTCCCAGCATGGGAAATCCCTCAGCCAAGCAGATCACATACTCTATGACTTAACTCATGGTTCTCAGTCTTTGTTTGTGTGTCCTGGGCAGCTCTGGCAGGCCAGTGGAACCCCTGACCCCTTCTCAGAATGTTTGTCAATAACTGAAGGAAATGCTAAATTTCAGTTAAAGGTTAATAAAATAAAGGTATAATATTTTTTTCCCCATCCAAGTTCATGGACCTCTGAAATCTGACCATGCATGGACTGTACCACAGGATAAAAACCCCTCACTTAATAAGGGACAAGTCCTAGAGTGTTCCCCAAGGAACAAGGACATTAACTGACTTGCCCAGGGTCACACAGCAAGTCTTCCTGACTCCAAGTCCATTGTTGGATCCTCTAGATCAGAGGTGGGGAATTTGCCCTCGATTACACTTTTTCTGTGACCTCTAATTGATGTTTAAAGGATTGGCATATGGAATAGGGATTAACCTTTTTGGGTTAAGTTCCAGAGGGAAGAATCCAAAGCTTGATTTTGGAGCCTGAAGGGTCCTGAGAGGTGGGCTAGTCCAACTCTTTCATTTTACAGAGAGGGGAAGGGACTCACTTAAGGTCACACAGGCAGGAAACATCAGTGATGGGGTCTGAGCCCAGATCCTTGGACCCCGTGTGAGGTGGTGCTCTCTTTGTGGTACTGCTCTGCCTCCAGTCACTTACCAGACATGGTGTGGAGGGGATGACCTTGAAATAGCTTGAGAAGTCTGTGATTCTCATTTTGTGACACTGGCAGGAAAAGTCTTGTCTATAATTGATTCCTTTAGCAGAATTGTAAGCTTTTCCTAGTGCTTTCTGAGTGATTCTAGACTCAAATGAATTGGGCTCTACTCATCATCCTTGGATGCTTGGCTTTTCTCACTCCAGTTAAACTCTCAGTTCATCAGATTTATTCACTTTCCTCCTCCCCCAACATCCTTGCCTATAGTCTTCCAGCATCCATCACAACATTATAGAATTTAGAGCAAGAAAGGACCACAGAGATTATCCAGCTTGACCGTTTAATTGTGTAAATTGGGAAACTGAGGCCCAACATGGGACAGTGACTTACTTGGTGACATGGGACGGGGCAGGGTGGGGTTGGGAGAGTAAAGAAAACCTGAGAGCATCCTGCCTTGGACATTTAATAGTTGTGGTCTCTGACTCAGTTTCCTCACTTGTAAAATGGAGAAAATGATAGCAACTAGCTCCTGGGATTGTTGTGAGGATAAAGTAAGATAACATTTGTAAAAGGTTTCACAAACCTGAAAGTGCTACAGAAATGCTGGCTAGACGTTGTTGTTGTGACCAAGGCCGTACAGGTTATAGCTAGTAGAACTGGAATGTCGTAAGTTTATTCAGTAGCACATGGGCTAAAAAAAGCCATATCAGCTCCAAGATGACCTCCGGAAAGACTTCTTGCTCTCCCTAGTCAGAAACAGTAATAGTGGTGATGATGGTGATGGTGATGGTGATGATAATACAAATGCACTTAGATACTGCTTTACGATGTACAAGGGGAAGCATCCCATTTATGTGTATTGTATATATATTTATGTAATGATTTGTGTACATGTCCATCTCCCCTCCCCACAGTAGGATGTAAGCTCTTTGAGGGTAGGCAGGGACTGTTCTTGGGGCTACTAGGGGTCACAAGTGGAGAGAGAGCTGGCATTGGAGTCAGGAGGACCTGAGTTCAAATCCAACCTCAGATACTTACTAGCTGTGTGACCCTGGGAAAGTTACCTAATTCTGCTTGCCTCAGTTTTCTCCTCTGTAAAATGAGCTGCAGAAGGAAATGGCAAATTCCTCCAGTATCTTTGCCAAGAAAACCTCAAATGGGGCTGGAAAACAATTGAACAACTTCACTTTTCTCACTTTCCCTTCCCCTGCCTCATTCCTAGCACAGTGCCTGGTATATAGCAAGAATTTACTAAATGCTCATCAAATCCAATTGCCTGAAGTGATCTTTCCCTCCCCGGGAACTCTCTAAGCGCTTGTGCCTTTCCATTAAAAAAAGAAAACAAAAACACAACAGTTATTCATATCCTTGTATATATTACTTACTAGACTGTAAGCTCCCTGAGAGCAGGACTTTTTAAATGGGATTATAAAGCAGATGGTCCTTCTGGTTCCTTCCAGGCCTTTGAGGATTTATCAATACCTCCCACTTGCTTACATTAGGCCCAAGTATGAACATGTCCTGATTTCTCTCTTCTAAGAGATAAGGCCTAGACTTGTGATTTCATTGGTACAGTGAACTTCTAGATGAGGAAACTCCCTTCACCAGAGCATGTCAGCACCTTCTCTGAAGCTTGGGGTCCCAGAGGCTTGCCTGGATGGGCTTTGAGAGGCTCAATGACTTGCCAGGCTCTCAGGGTCAGTCTGTAGAAGAGGCAAGAAGGGGTCTTGGCTCCAAAGATTTCTTTACATCCGCTTCCGATAGGGCTTTCCAATCATGTTTGTTGGCTGTTGTGAAAAGGAGACTGAGCATCCCCACCCTAGAAGGGCCATTCTGATTTGGGGAGTGAACCTTGGGCACCTTGTGGTTGTTGTTGTGGGGAGTGGCTTGGGCCAAGTGCACAAGTGTGCCAATGCAGTCTTTGCCAGATGCAAGCGGACCTTAAACTGGTTGAACAGGAACTTATCTCTTCTCTGGAAGTTCCCTGCTCCCCAGACACGCACAGAGCCTTCCATAGAACCCAGATGCAACACACTGCCTGCTTCTTAATGGCCTGCTTCGGCTGCTGGTGAAAGTGGTCAGACTAACTTGCCCCTGGGCATCCTGGGCTTCCTACAAGGGCCCTGGCACTGTCTCAGAAGGATGAGGCTTTCTTCAGCTCTTCCAGCTCCTTCCCAGTGACAGATTTCTATGGAAGAGACCAGACCTTCCCAGCTGTCCAGGCTTTCTTAGCCTCTTACTTGAGCCCCCAAGCTTGGTGAGACTGCAGTGGGAGGCCAAAGAAGCCCTCAGGTGGGGTGAGGTTACTTGGCATCTTCAATTTATGTGACCCCAGAAAGGAGATAAAAAATAGCATTTGAACTAATTGTACCATAAAGTCAGCACTGGAGGAATTCAGGAAACCCTGAATGTGCAGGGCATCTTTATCTACTGCTGTATGAGCCTCCACCTTCAATCTCCAAGGTTGGTGCCTTCCTGCCCATTCTAGCCCCTGACCAGGGCACATAAGGCAGGGTGGCCTGCAAGGGCCCCTTGCTGGCATTCCAGATTTCTTGGGTAATATCTTACGGAGCAGAATGTATAAGCAAGAGCTAAGACCCCTGAATCTTCCCACCTCCACCTCAGCCTGTTCTTCCCATCCCCCCAAGGGGAGAGCGACCTGCTGAAAACATATAGTTTGTAAATACCATGCAACCAAACATTACTTGTGACTTTTTATTTACTGCTATGTTTTCTTCCAGTGACACAGCACAGAAATAACTCTGAGGTCTCTGCCTTTGTTCCCTTCTCTTCTCTCTCAGCATCTTCTTCTTTTGTGCCCTCTCTGCCTCACCCCATCACTCCTCCTCCCCAGCCCTGTCTTCCTTATTGCACCTTCAGTTCTAATTTCTCCTTCCAATTGTTCAATTTCTCATTTTTTAGTCTCCCTCCTCCTCTTTCTTCTCTCCTTTTGCCCCCCCCCTTCTCTCTCTCCCCCTTTGTCTCTGTCTCTTTATCCGTCTCTCTTTTTCTCCCTCTCCCTGCCTCCCTCCCTTGGCTGACCCCACTTAACCTCTTTCTTCCATGCCTTTCTTTTGAGCCTCTCAGACAGTGCCCTGATCTTTGGAAATCTGTCCCCTCCTGTTTTCTCCCTTTCATTGCTTCCCTTTCCCGGGGCTGCTGAGCACTCATCACTCATCCTCTCCTGCCCCCCACCATTTCCCAGCCATTTGCTCATCTTTCCTGCAGAACCACTGCTGGTCCCATTGTGTGGCTCTCTTTTTCTCTAGAGGTCTATGGCGATCAGAATACACATTCTACTGGGGGCACATTCTTCAGGGCCAGAGCTGCTCTTCCTCCCCCACCCTTCCTTTCCTCTAGCCTAGCAGGAAGTAGGACAAGAGAGAAAAGAGAAAAGGGATGGTCCCCCTTCCCCCGCCCTTCCTGCTGCCATACTGACACATTTGTCCTAGAGCCTTGGCTTCACTGTAAAGACAGGAGAAGGCCCTCTCGGTGTGGACATATTTGCTGGGCACACTCTTTGCCCCATAGAGAGGAGTCTCCAGCAGCACCCTCTTCCTTCCCCTAACTCTGCCAATGACTTAAGCCCTGTTCTTTGTGCCACCCCTAGCTGGTTTTAAAAAACATTTGGTAGTCTTCTCAGGAGCTGGGGAATTATTTCTCTCCTGAGCCATGCCAGTCACTTTACAAAGGTAGGACAGAGCCTAGGATGTCCCACACACCCAACGCTCACCCCAGGGTCACATTTCCTTCAGGCACAACTGAGTCAGACAGCTCCAAAACAGAGAAAATCCTTGGGAGGTATTGATATGACTGTCCCTCTCACTCTGGTCCCCAGGTCTCAGAGCACTTTGCAAAATCTGGCCTCCTGTTTCTAAAGAAAAGGAAGCTCTTTTTCAAGTGGATTGAGAAGAGTCCTTGGGTTTCTGGAGGCTTGGCCCCTTGCTTGACTTGTGCTGCCTCAGTCTCTCCATCTCTGCAATGGAGACATATTTACTACATGGTAGCTTCAAGGATGGATCAGCAAATGCATGTTGCATCATCCTCAGTGTTGACCAGATACTTAGAAGGGAGGCTTGGGGAAGCAGCTCTGACCCAGAAGAATGTGCCCCCAGTAGAATGTTCCCTCTGATTGCTGAGGGCCTCTGGTGAAAAAGAGAGCTACCCAATGGGACCAGAAGTGGGTCTGCAGGAAAGATGAGAAAATGGTGGGAGGCAAGAGAGGCTGAGGCCCATGACAGAATCCTTCGCACTCCTATTTCTCTTCCCTCACTTTATATGGGAGGCAGTGTGGCTTAGTGGTAAGAGTATTAGGAGATCTGGGTTCAAATCCTAACTCTGATACTTATGACATGTATGACCTCCCTGGGACTCAATTTTATTTATCTCTAGAATGAAGGGATTGAATTAGACCAAGGATTTTCATCTGGAACCTCTGAATTTAAAAAATATATGTTTTTGGATACTTTGCTTCCTTTGTAATCCTACTTTATCATATGCATTTAAAAATACCATTTAAAAATACCAGACTGCCTGTCTAGGGCATCTTCCTGATTCCAAGTCCCGGGTTCTGTCCCCCACATCCCTACTTTGTCTCCCCATTTACTGCCCTTGTCACCCCATTTGACCAAAACCCAGAAGCCATCTCCCTGAGAGAAGAGAGCTGGCACTTCTGTGCCCTCCGAAGGGGAACCCTGCTGCAGAGTTGGGGTGGGGCAGGGAGTGGGTGGCAGGCTGAAACCTGTCCCTGCCTAATACCAGTGCAGCCTTGTTCTCCACCCCACTTTGGGAAGAAGGTCTGCTTCCTTGATCTTAGGGAAGGCCCAGGAGCAGGGCACAAGAGAATGCAAAGACACTTTTAAGTAGGACGGTCCTCCTACCCTCTACTGTCTTCCTGAGGGAGGGGGAAAATGGAATAAAAATAACCCCTCACCTGGGTGCCTTTTATGTTAACTAATTTATAAGCCACCTCATCAATAAATTATAGTAATAAAACAGTGTGTGTATGCAAATGTGCATCATAGCCCTTTGCAGGAGAACCCCTGTGCCCTTCCCCTCTCAGTGCCTGGCCCAGAGGCTTGGGTTCCATCAGCTTCAGCGGAGGAGGGGTGTCACGTAGTTGGCTGGGAAGAGGCCCAGTCTGTTGTGCAGTCTGCCGGTCCACCAGGATGGGTTGGAGCTGTCTAGCACCTCGACCACCTCGCCAATGTAGAAGCCGAGTTCATCCTCTTCCTCTGCCTCAAAATCATACAGGGCTCGGGCCCAGCGCACTCTCTGGGTGGGACAGAGGAGTGGGGAACAGGCAGAAAGAAATGAGTCAGGGGGTCTGAGGCTCCTCTATTCCCTCCTCCCCAAGCATCCACCCCACCCAGGTGCAGAACTAGGAACCATGGGTGGAATTCAAGGCAAATTGAGGCTAGAGGTCCCCATGGGAGACCCTAGCCGCTCTCCAACAAATCATTCCTACCCCATGAAGAAAAGCTTCCTAGCAAGGCTTTGTTCAGACCCGGGGACTCCTGGTGTGGAAGCGCTCTCCACAGGTGCAGAT
The DNA here is from genome assembly GCA_028646575.1 of Pseudocheirus occidentalis. Classification (NCBI taxonomy): domain Eukaryota; kingdom Metazoa; phylum Chordata; class Mammalia; order Diprotodontia; family Pseudocheiridae; genus Pseudocheirus; species Pseudocheirus occidentalis. Next base: position 35,382 of record JAQQSW010000269.1, read on the forward strand.
CAGTGACTGTCTCTGAGAGGTGGCTGGAGCACTATGGCTAGACAGTGTACCTGTGTCAGAGGCAACACTTGAACCCTTCCTGACTCCATGACCTAAAGACTGGAACTGTCCAAAGCGGAGCTTGGGGCTGCCTTGGATGCTCTTGAGTGGAGGCTGGACGGCCCTTACTTGGGGATTGTTGTTTGGATCATTCATTACTTTTCTTTCCATCTCCAAGAGGACCGCGCACATTTCCTCAGACTGCAAGCCCTTTGAGGGCAGGGACTGTTTCTATTTTGTCTTTATATCTATACCAACACTTAGCAGTGTCCCTGGCCCCTAGTATGTGCTTTATAAATACTCGTAGGTTGATTGACCGACTGAGGTATGCTTTGGGAGCAAGTGGCCTCTGACCCCCTTGGGACAGCAGGACCTTGATTAGGCAGGAAGGGAAATGTCTCATTCTCGTCCTTGCTCCTTCATGACCTTGACCTCCTGAAGCCACAGGAGGAAGGCTTGAAACAGAAGGACCTCCTACATACAAGGTAAGGAAGACTTTGTGCCAGCTGTTCCCAGTCTCCTTCCCTTATACTTTGGCACAGCTGGGCACAATGTTCCCTTCTCTCCTGTGCCCATTGGCCTCTCTGGCCTCCTCTGGGGGGTCTTTCCTGACACCTCTCTCCCCCTCCACAACTTGGTACTGTTCTCCTCTGCCTGAGATTAGTTTGTATTTAGGAGCTCAGCTCTAAAGCCGGAAAGGACCCCGGGAGCCACCTAGTCTAGCCCTCCCACTCTACAGATGACAGAACCGGACCCCAAGGATAGGAAGTGACTTGTCCAGAGTCTCCTGGGTAGGATGGATCCACCCAGGTCAGTGCTCTCATTTTATATTAATTGGGTATCTTCTTATCTGGGAAGGGCTTCCCCTCCCTGGTGGAATGTCCACTCCCTGAGGGCAGGGACTGTTCCCCCTCTATCTTTGTACAGTACCCAGCAGAGTAGGTGCTTACTAAAAGCTGTTAGACTGACTTGAAAGGCCAGCTTGGGAGTTTTGAGAAGTCTCTGCTCTCTAGTTAATCCCTCTAAATCACTTCTGAGATTCTTTCAGTGACAGAAACAAACTGGCCTCAAGCTTGTAATAACAGAGCTCACAGTTCTGTCACAGAGCCAGGATGGATGGGCGATGAGCTGTCTCCTGGGCAGATGCTGCCCGGAGGGTGGCCAGGCCTCACTCAGGGTGTGCTCACTGGAGACAAATTCCTTCGGCAAATATCGGTACCTCCAGGCCCTGGGCCAAGCTGGACCATGGAGACAAATGCAATTCTTACCAGGCCCCCATCCTCCCCTGTCTTCACAGGGAACAGAACTCCAGGCTTGCTGCTGGGACCCTGCTGAGAATCCTTGGGTTGCAGAGGAGGAAGGAACCTCTGGAAAGCCATCCTTTACCCACTGTCCATCTCCCTTTGCCTGAAGACCTCCTATGACAGTGGAGAACCCTCTACCTCCAAGGCTGCCTGTCCATTCCACTCTCTCTCAGTTTAAGTAGAGAACCTTAAACCCAGGGCCTTCCAGAACCTGAGAAGGAATCCCTCCTGCTTCTCCAGGTGCCCAAAGGCCCTTGTTGCTATTAACCCTGCTCAGTCTCTGCCCTTCCATTAGCCTGAGCAGGCCCAGGGAGTTGGGGTGGGGAGGAATCCCCAGCAGGTGTGCCCCATGTGGGGGCTTATTTCTGCCCACTGCTCTCTGGTCTCATTCCAGTAGAGGCAAGGCCACGTACTAGGCAAGTAGTACAAGATGGGACGATGTGATATGAGGGTAACAGGCTAAATCCTCCTACCTCCATCACCTAGGGTTACCTGCTGCTGCCGCACTGGTCTTAGTGCATGTAGTACAGACTACTCCCCAGAGGAGAACAGGCCTCCTCTGCCCCTCCTCTTCCTCTCTCCCTCCCCACCCCCATTTCACTTAGCTTCACCTTCTTCCTGCTTCCTGGGAGAAGTCAGGAAAGGCTGGCACCTACCCCAGCCATCTGTAGCTGCTCAGGGTCTGTGTGTCTCCGGTGCATGAGGGCAGGGTTCATCTCAGGGCTCATCCGGTGCCCATCGCTGATGTCAAAGCTGCCTCCTCGACGGTCCTAGGCAAGGAGATCATTGATTAGTGTTTTCTGATCAAGAGGAAAAAAGATCTCATCTGGGGAGGACTCAATGTCCTCATCTGTGAAAGGGGTATAATAACATTCTGATTTTTGCTACCTGTGTGGCCCTGGGCAAGCCACTTAAGCCCTCTGGGCCTCAGTGTCTTCATCTGTGGACTCAGTGACCTCTAAGGCCCCTCCTAGCCCTAATTCTATGATCTGGTGATCTTTCTATCCCACTGTCCTTCCTCCCCCCAAGCAGTGTTGTGAGGAAAAGGTTTTACAGACTTTAAAGCAGTCTGTAGCTACAGGCTGTTATTGTTAATATTATGAATTAATTTTGTCATAGTGGTATATATAGATCTAAGACCATAAGGAACCTTGGAGACCAACTAGGCCAACTGCCTTATTTTACAGATGGGGAAACTGAGGCCTAGGACAGGCCTAGGACAGGGGTGCCACGTGCCCAAGTGCTCTGACTTCAGATCCACTGCTCTTTACGTTAGCTAACATTCTGATGGGGCTAATTAATAATACTGGCATGACCTGCCTCCCTGCTGGTTGTGAGGAAGGTACTTGGGGTGACCCTTAAAGTACTCAGAAAAATGTGAAAGATTTGCATTTGGGTTTAAACCCTGGCTCTGCCATTTATTACCAGTGTGACCTCTGGCTAAGTCATTTTACTTTCCCCATCTATAAAATTGGAGAGTGGACTCACTGGTCTCTGAGGGCCCTTCTAGCCCTAGAACTAGAATCTTATGCATGATCGGGAGTAAGGTCCACTCTTTGGACCTCTGTTTTGTTTTCTGTAAAATGAGGCACAAGGGGTTCCTTCTAGCCCTCAGGTTAAAAGCCCATAACTGCAGCTTTAGCCCTCTTAGGACCCCTTCCTGAAGGCTAGAGGCCCTGGACAACGTGAATCCAAGGAAGAGGTCAACAAACTTCTCTCCAAGAGGCCTAATGGTCACCATGGTGCTCCTTTAATGCTTCAAGGTGTGACCTCACTTGCTTGAGTCCTCTCCTCACCCTTGGATGAAGGCACCCCTGACACAAGCCTCCTACGCCTCTCATGGTCAGGTGGTTTTTCATCCTGAGTGGTTCTTAGACAGCAGACTCACCTTCTCTTTTCTCCCCTCACCCTCAGAACTTCACCAGAAGCTTGCCCTGCTTGGGAGGACCTGACAGAGCTTACATACCCCGATGCTAGCTTCCCATGACCCCTGTTCTTTGTACTGGGGCTCCAGGAGGGGCTGCATCCATCAGGGCTAATTCTGAATTACCACTGAGAACTCTTGGCTTGGGTCAAGAGGCACTCTGCACAGAGGACCCAGAGTGCTTTCATTGCATCTAACCCTTCTTTCTTCCTCAGTACTAAGTAGTGGGAGCACATCTTATCAGCACACAGCACACGACTTTATCTCCCTTCATCCTATGAGTTATTCCCACGTAACAGATGAGGAAACTGGGGGGAGGGGTTAGAGAAATGATGTGATTTGCCTAGGATTACACAATAAGTTAGTGTGAAAGGGAGGATCTGATTCCAAGTCCAACACCTTTTCCTCTCTGCCTTACAGCCAAGACTAGTCCTGTTGCTGACCCAGCCTTGGGCCCAAACCAACCACCTCCTCCTTGTCCCCCTGCCACACCCTAGGTTCCTTTCCCCAAGGTACCGGCTGAAGTTGATGATGCTGCTGGTACCGCTGTTGCTGCTGCTGCTGCTGCTGGTACTGCTGGGACATCATCGAAGTCAGCTGCTGCTGTGGCATGGGTTGCTGCTGCTGTGGTGGTGGCTGCTGCACCTGGTATTGGGATTGAAGGGCAGGAGGGTGATCAGACAGTTTCCTATTTGTTGAAGGACCCATCTCTTCTCCACCACCTCCACCGATGTGAAGCCCTTCCTGGAGCCGTCGTTCTAGGTTTCCACCCCGCCGGTCCTAGAGGGGTAACAAAGGGAACTGCAGGTTGAATCAGATGCCTCAGACGGTGCTACATCTAGAACCAGAAGGGACCTTAGAGCTCATCTAATCCCACCTTCTCATTCTACAAGGAAGAAACCGACACCCAGAGAGAAGTGATAAATGGCAAACATGGCATCTGGGCTCATGACTTCCAAGCCCACAGTTTACCAAGAGCTTTCCCCACAAAAGCCCTGTGAGGAGGTGGCACAAACATTCACTTTCCCAGTTTACAAATGGAGAAACTAGGCTCAGAGAGGGAAAGTGGCTTGGCCCATTTCCTCCCACCAGCTCCCAACTTTGCCTACCAAGCACCAACCTTTTCCTGATCCAAGTCAAGTTAATAAGCATTTATTAAGTGCCTACTGTGTGCAGGAATAGTGTGAAGCACTGGGTTCAGGTCTCCTGTGTCTTTCTTCCATGATCACCAGAAGTCCAAAACGTAGGTGTTAAGGGCTAGCTTAAAGAAAGAGATCCATAGGGGTGGCTAGGTGGCTTAGTGAATAGATCACTGGCCCTGGACTCAGGAGAACCTGAGTTCAAATCCAGCCTCAGACACTTAACCCAAAAACTAGCCATGTGACCTTGGACAAGTCACTTAACCCCAACTGCCCTCAAAAAAAAAAAAAAAAAAGAGAAAGGGATCCATTCTAGGCCCCATGCTTTTTCACAAGGGGTCCTCCAATTTTCCCAGATATACTAAGTCTGCTGATACTTGAGAAATTCCCAAGCCTGGCATCCCTCACTCACAGACTCACACCTTCCCTTGGCCATTAGACCATGCTAACCCCTCCACACCTCCTTCTTGGAATGTTCCTCCTGGGTCTAGATTCAGGGTTCTTTTCTTATTCTAGGACTTTATTCTGTCCCAGCTGTTTGAGTCAGGGGGATGGGGTCATAACACATGTCCCTCATATCTGTGTATGCATCCTGGAAATAGGAAGCCTTGATTATTCACTTCTGCTTTCATAGCCCTAGAGCTGAAAGGCTCTGAGGCCATCTATCCAAGGTTCTCATTTTATAGAGGGGGAAACTGAGGCCCAGGGTAGATGGAACATCTTGCCCAAAGACACATAAGCAATGAGAGATCTGAACCCAGGCTCTCGGACTCCAGAGTCATTGCTTTTTCCACTGCATCACCATTCAAGGAACTTTCTGAACCTGGAGCTGCCCCATCTCTTCCTTTTTTTTTTTTTTTTTTTTGCTTTTTGGAGGGCAATTGGGGTTAAGTGACTTGCCCAAAATCACATGGCTAGTTGCCCCATCTCTTCCTACCTGAGTTGACATGAGTCCTTAGAGCACACCCCCTTGTTCCCTCTCCTCACGCTTTCCAGCTGGACCCCACTTGTCCATCGGACTGGGAGGATTTCCCTCCCCTTTGTCCCCATTACTCTGCTCTTTTCCAACAACCCGGCCTTTTTGTGGCTCCAGTGGATGCCCCCTCCTAGGGAGTGTTTCTAGCCCTCTGCCCGTTCCTCCCAAAATTAGGTCATCGCTTCTGATAGAATGGTTATGTTAATTAAACCTATAAATAAGAACTACTCCCACACGCACATCTCTTGTTAAGGGTAGCAGTGCACTGTCCTCCGGAGGCAGCTTTGAGGCTGCATCATAGGGCTCTGGAAGAGCCCTCAGAGGCCGTCCATTCTGACCTCTCTCCTTTTACAGAGGAGGGAGCTGAGGCTCCGAGGGAAGGCTGGTTCCAGGTAGCGAAGAAGATGAGTAGCGGAGGAAAGATTTGAACCCAAGTCCCCTGACTCCTGACTTTGTGGTCTTTCCCCAGTACCATGATATTTCTAGCATCTACTCTGCCTCCTTTTTACAGAGGGCTTGAATGCAGGCCTTCTCTACCTCAGGACTGGCTTTTTATCCTTTGTGCCGTTTTGTGTCCATTTTAAAGATGAGGGAACTGAGGCAATATGCTGTGACTGCTCAGATCTCAGAGCCAGGAAGGGTTGGGAGAGCCTGAGCTGCTGCCTTTGCCTGCTCTTCCCCTCAGCCTCTGGCTTCCCTCAGGACCCAGATGAAACACTACTTTTTGTGGGAGCTTTTTCCTGGTCCCGGGCTGGCCCTGCCTCACCCAGCCCCATCCTGTCCCCAGGACTTTCCCTCTATTACCCAACCCCTCCCCTTACCCTGTAGGTCTCCGGTACCTATCTAGTTATCGGTGCATTGTCTCCCGAGTTCATATTCAGCTGCACTCAGTGAGCACCCACAGTATGCAAGGCTCTATTCCATTCCGTCAGAATGTCAGCTTTTTGAGGGCAGAGGCTGTTTCCGCCTTTTCTTCTGTTTGCATTTCTTTTGACTTTGCCCCAGCACTTCCCACAGCACCTAGCACATAGATTCTTAATAAATGCTTGTTAACTCACTGACTGTTGTAGAAACGGCACCCTCACGTCTGCTGCTCTTTCTCCATGGGGCTCCGTTCCCCTTGGTGCCTCCCCGGGGGCTACCTGGTCTTCTCGGCTCCCATCCCTCAGGTAGATTTGCTTCTGCTTTGAGATGGAGGACGTCCGGTAGAAATTCACCAACTGGTTCAGAGACTGAAACTTCTCCGTCCACAGAAAGTAGTGGCCCTTGGCATCTCTCATGACCTTGAAGTGCTGTACATCCTCTTCATGCCTGGGCCCAAGCAGATCCCAAAGGGTCTGTTACAAAAGGAGATCCTCCTGCAGATGCACCTCCAGGAAGAGTCCCCCGGAGGGATGCCGGGGGTCTTGTGGGGGCCGTGAGCATTGTTGTCAAGATCTGGGAAGGATGAGAACAGCAGGGCCACAACCCCGAGGGGACAGCAGGACAAGTGCTCCTTCCCATAGGACAAGGGGGATTTTATATTGGCAGAAAGCCATTTTACAAGCCAGATTCTGTCAAGGACACTTAAACCAGCATCTCTACTAGAGACAAAAATAAAATACAATCAAATAAATCCCAACAACTGGCAAACATTGCTGTGAGTTCCTTGAGGCCAAAGTGATCAAGGACTCGTTTTCAAAGCTCGTCTGGTATGTGAAGTACCCAAAGGGCTGTCCTGGGGGAGAGGGATTAGCCTGATTCTGCTTGGCCCTAGACAGTGGTTGGAAGGGAGGAGGGGTGTGGGGCTGGGAGCCTAGCAGAGAATCAGATTTCAGCTTCTTGTCAGAAGAACTTTCCTAGTAATCAGATCAACCAAGAAAACAAAGAAGAGAAAAGAAAAGAAAAAAGAAACCCAAACCCCAACTCCAGAAGCTGCTTTGGAAAGTCATGACCACCCTTGGTGAAGGGGAAGCAGGCAAGGCCTTGAAGACCAGTCATCGATATTCTAAGGTCAAAGATGGTAGGAGAGAAGGCGGAAAGGAAGCTCAGAGACCCAATCCAAGGATCGGCGAGGTCCTTCCTCTGTCACATGGAGGGCCTGAGCCCCGATGAACAAAGGTCCCTTCCAGCTCCAAGTACTTGACTGTAAAGACTCATTAGGACTCCTCTTGAGGACCTTCCCTAATCAGTCAATAAAAATTTACAATGTCGAATGCTAATTAGCATTAATACAACACTTTAAGATTTATGAAGCATTTTTACAAAGTGCTTTCTCATTTGATCTTCGATCTTCACAACTTGGGGAGGTAGGTGCTGTCATTACCCCCATTTTACAGATGAGGAAACCATGGCAGAGGGTGACCTGCCCAGGGTCACTTGGCTAATAAGCCTCTGAGACTGGGTGTGAACTTGGGTCTTCCTGACTTCAGGTCTAATGATCTGTGTGCTGTGTCGTCCCCTAGCTGTTGACCTGTTCAACGTCCTATGAACCAGGTGAATGCATGAGTCCTTGGAGGGATTAGACTTTGTTGGGCTTGACCCCAGCAGGCAGAATTAGCAGGAATGGGGGAAATGGCAGAGGTAGGTTTGGGCCTGGTGGTCAAAAGGATAAGAACTGGTCCAAAGTGGGGTTAGGGCTTCCTCAGAGAAAGGCCAGGCAGCCACTTGGTGGGGATGATGAAGGGAGGAAGCCTCTGAGGTCCCACGGAATCATCACAAATCCTGATCAGGAGAGGATGATACAGGGGCAGAACGGCTGGACTTTATTCACTGGTCATTGGGACAGGAGACCAAGAAGACTGCCATGAAGCAAGCTCTTGTCCTGCCTCCAGAGCAGCAGTGGACCTAAAATGCAGAATCAGACTTCTGTGTTTGGACTTGGCCAATGGGAGAATTTGTCTCATTGACTCTGAATATTGGTTATGAGGATTTTATTTTTAAAAAATTTTCTCAATAAGGGGAAGGGACAGGAGGGAGAGAGAATAAATACTTAAAAGAAATGGACAAAAATCCATTGAGAGAGGTGAGTTTCATTCCAGCTGAATAGAGACTCCTCTGGGGCAGAGGGTGTTCTGTGTTTTTATGCCCAGAGCCTAAAGCATAGCCCTGGAAACACAAGAGGTACTTAGTGAATATTGATTCAGTCGGTCAGTGGGTGGATGAGCATTTATCAGGTGCCAGGTCCCATGCACAGTGTTAGAGCCACAGACAAAAACAAGTCTTTGCCCTCAAGGAACCTACATTCTACTTTGTGAAGGGGGATAATATGGACATATGTGGGTCTACACAGAATAGGTACAAGATAATTTGGGGGGCAAGGCTCTAGATGTAGGTGTGGGGAACCTGCACCCTAAATGAAGGGAGAATGCGTGCCAGGAATGATACCAGTACAAAGGCTTGGAGGTGAGAGATGGAGCTGTTGTGTGGTTTATGCCCATTTTGTAGATGGTGAAATTGAGGCTCAAGGTCACACAGTTCTAGGTCTGAGCCTCAAGCTCATCATGTGTCTTGACTCTGACACTGCCCCTTCCTTTTTCCCCTTCTCTGCCCGTCCCGCCTGCCCTGTTGGTCAGAGAGGTTTAAAGGAGATTCCGGCTGGGAAGGGGCTTTTTAAGTGGTTGAGGGCCATCAAACTGTCAGCGATTTTGTTGCCATTGACTATATCTCTGGGTGGCAAGTCTTTCCATTTCAACCTCACGTGATAGGGCTGGCAAAGGTTAAGGCTCCTAGCCTGCTTGGGAGGAGGAGGAGGAGGAAGAGAAGGGGCGGTGGGGGAGGGAGGGGGAGATATGATTCCAAGGAAGTTCTGATCATTCTTTTGTTATCTTTAATCTAAAAGTTCAAGGTTTTATTTTCAGGAGGATTCCAGGTTGAAGGTCAGAGTCACAATTGGCTAATAATAAAGCTGGAAATCTTGCCTCAGGGGCAAAGTGAGTCAGTGGGGCAGGAGTAGGAGAGAGTGCTGAGGACAGGTGCATCCCTCCTAGGCTGAGGCTGAGGCTGAGGCTGAGGCTGAGGCTGAGGCTGGACTGAGTCCCTATGGCCCAGCCAATGGACCCCACCTGCCCCCCTTGTGAGAGGAAGTAGAGAAGGCGGAGCAGGCAGGAGAGGTGGAAGGCAGTGGCCCGTGGTGGAGGCAGCCTTGTTTGCGCTGAGCCTGGGGCAGGGGCAGCCTAGCTACAGGACCTTAGGCAGCATGGACAAAGTTCTGGGAGCACCTCAGTCATCTAGGATGGTGACTTGGATTGCTGTGGATGGAGGCAATGTGCCCCTCTGGATGCCAGCATCTTGGGGAAAAGCCCTGCCTGCCCTATGGTCATTACATCTCTGGTTCAGGTGCTGGTCACAACAGGCCAACTGGGGGCCTTTAAAAATAAGGCACTAGAAGTGAGGCTGGGTTCTGGGCTGGTTGGGCACCTATCTGGGATGCTTACTAGACGGGTGTGGTTATCTGGGCTGAGCAGGAGGAGAGAGAATTCCTATTAAAAGATGGGTCTCTGGGCTGCATGACTGAGATGTTCCTGCCAGGATTTGAGAGCAGATAGTAGAATGTTCAGCATGAGTGTTCACACCTGAGAAATCTGCAAACAATAGTATCAGGGCTTGATTCACTGTTTAGTCTATTGTCCAGTCTTGAGAAAGGGTTCAAAATGCGGATGAAGCCCCTCTGCCTCCCCGGAGAGCTGGTTGTTAAACATTTACCGGCACACTCCTGCCTATGTGGCCATGAGCAAATCACTTTTCTTTCCCAGGTCTGAGTTTCCTGTTCTGGGAAAGTGTGGGTTTTCTGAGGTCCCTCCCAACTCAAGATTCCAGATCCTGTTGGGGCACTGGACTTTATGGCACCTAAGGTCCTGCTGATCTTCCCTGTTATAGGAGAGGCAGTGTGGGACTGTGGGAGTAGACTTGGAATCAGGAAGATCTGAGTTCAAATCCAGCCTTAGGACTTCCTGGGCACATGACCTTGGGCAAAGCCAATGAAGTCTCCCTGGGCCTCCCTCTTCCCAAGTGTAAAAGGAAGGGGCTGGATGAGGTGGCCCCTGAGGTCCTGCCTAGGATTCCCCACCCTGGGCCTGGGGCCCCTCATTTTATCAAAGGAGGAGCTGAAACTCAGAGAGGATATAGGACTAGTCTGAAAAGACCGTCTGATTCCATCCCTTCCTTTCACAGATGAGGAAGCTGAGGCCTGGGAGGGAAAAGAGGCTGGCCCAAGGTCATGAAGGAAGGGAATGTCAGGCCCAGGATTCCAAGCCAGGGCTGCCAACTTCATTCCAGTGGCCTTTGATTCCTAACCATTGCTTCTCTGGACCACATGGGGGGACTTCTGGTGTAGCAACTCCCTTCACAGAGACATATTGCAGTCTGTCTATGGCTTGGTTGTTGTTCCAGCATGTCCATAACCCCATTTGGGATTCTCTTGGCAGAGATCTCCAGCTCATTTTACAGATGAGGAAACTGAGGCAAGCAGGGTGAAGTGACTTGCCCAGGGTCACACAACTAATGAGTGTCTGAGATCAGATTTGAACTCAGGTCTTCCTTGACTCCAGGGCAGGCACTCTATCCACCACACCACCCAGTTGCTGATGGCTCAGTAGATAAGCACTAAAGAGGGGGTTAGGGTTAGAGGTTAAAGTGATCTGATTAGGGTCACTCAGCTACCAAGTGTCAGAGGAAGAATTTGAACCCAAATCTCCTAGACTCCAAGCCTAGTACCCTATGCACACTGCCTCTGATATGTGTTATGGCAAAACTGGAAGCAATATCGGCTAGCTGCAGCTAGACCTCCTTGGTTTAGCTATCACTGACCTCTTACACTGGACCTGGCCTGCAAGAAGCATCTTCTCAGAAAATAAATTGGGATGCTGTCTCTCTTTGCAAAGAGTAAGCTTCCTGAGGTCAGGCGCTGCCTTCTTAACAAATGCACCAACTGATCATTAAGCTGGGACTAGTCTGAGCTTCTTGTGTGACACTTGGAGAAACTGAGGCCCAGAGACTCGTCCTGGACCCCACGGCAGTTTGTTACTGTGAATAGCACTGGAGCATTCTTTCACCTCCGATTAATTCATTCCAGTTCTGCTTGATTGATTTTTATTTAATCACCTACAACTTGACCGGAGCAAACTTCCAAGGGGAATGTCTAACCTGCCAAAGGGATGAGACTATATTCCAACCCTCTGGCAAGCCTGCAGTTGGATGGAAGTTGTTATGCTCATTACAAATCATTTCTCTGTGGATGGAAATAGAAATCATTTGCAATCAACATAACAATAATATTAAAACAGACCTCCGCAGGGATCCTAATTTGTTAACCTAGATTGTGATTCGAGCACTTAAAAGTAATAAGGCAGTGATTGTTTAAAAAATAGGGTGGAATTGGAAGGAGGCCCCCTCTGCCTCCCTCTGCCTCCCTCTGCATCCTCTGCACCCTCTGCGCCCTCTGCGCCCTCTTTGCGTCACTGGGGAGTCTGCCCTCCGTGCCCTTGAAGGGGAAGCTCATGTCCTGCCTGCACACTTGGATGTGGTCCCCAGGAGCAGCTGTGACCTCCTGTCTCTGATGGATGACCCTACTGGCCAGGGCCAGCATGCCCCCTGGCCAGTGCCTGTTGTGTTGGGGAGGTAGCCGGGTGTGTCACGGATAAAATGATGAAGGGGGTGTCAGGAGGAAACAGCTCTCAGACTCAGTTTTCTTATCTGGAAAATGGGAGTAGTGATGCTGCCCACAGGGCTGTTGTGAGAGTACAATGAGATGGTGATGATGATTTTGCTGGTATTTTACAAACATGACCTCATAGGATCTTCACAACAATCCTATTGTTATGTTATTGCCCCCATTTTACAGTGGAAGAAACTGAGGCAGGTTAAATTACTTGCCCAGGGTCATACAGCCAGCCTGAGGTCGGATTTGAACTCAGGTCTTCCTGACTAGCCTCTTCTCCCCTTAGATGGATGCAAAGTGCTTTCCAAACCTTCGCACACTAAACAAAGCCGGCTGGTATTCTGGTCGATATTTTCACATTGTCTTCTTATATTCAGTGACTTGTGAGATCATTCAGAATGGGGAGAGCCCTCCTTGGACACCATCTCACAGCAGTAAGAAGGGCTAGTGTTTCTAAAGCACTTTTCAGATATACTCTAGTTTGCTGAATCCAGTCCAGATGAGGAAACTGAGGCACGGAGCCTTTAAATTGGCTAGTCCAAGGTCACTTAGCTCAGTAGTCACAGGACCAAATACCCCTAGAGCTAGCGGGGAAACCACACATCCTCTGCTCTAATTCCTCCTTTTATAGAGAAGGAAACTGAGGCTCAGAGAAGAAAAATCACTTGTCCAAGGCCACTAGGCAGGACGTAGCAGTGGTGGGATTTGAATCTGGTGCTCTGCAGAGCTGATGGATTTCCCCCCATACTCGGCCTCCTCGCTGACCAGACTTTCAAGTAGCCGAGGCAGTTTTGTTCTCCTGCCCTGGTGTGGTCCCTTTTGTTCTCCTGCCCTGGTGCGGTCCCTTCCTTCCAGAGAGGAGGGAGTTGCCGCCTAAAGAGAGAGAGGAGCTGGCTGGTTGATGTGGGAAGAGGCCTGAACTGAACTCCCAGAGACTGAGTTCAGATTCCACCTTGACCCCTCACTTTCTGTGTAGCCCTGGACAAGTCACTTACACCTGTTCCGGGGCTTGGGACGCTGTCATTCTATGGAATGGCCGCCATTCAGGGACAGTGGCTGCCCTGGCCTCCAGTCTGTAGCCAGTCCTTTTTCCAGCCCCTCCAACTCTCCCCTGTCTGATGTCCCCCATAGGGGTGGGGAAGCTCCCTTAGACTAAATGTAAGCACATCATAAATGCTTGTTGATTGACTAAGGAATGCGCAGACTTGGTAGACATTCCCAGAAGATGCTGTTTCTGAAAGATGTGTCCCCCTGGGGCCAGGCTGCTACTGAGTCCCTCTCCCCCAAACACTGAGCATTGGTGGACCTTGGGATGCCAGACAGAGGCCAGGCCCACCTTGACAGGGCCTCTGGGGGGACTTTTGTGGAGTATCAGGGAGAGTATAGATATGTCAGAATTAAGTCAGATGGACTATGGGGGTGTCCTGGGCTCTCCCCTGCCTCCCTCGGCCCCGAGCCTCCCACCCTCCCCTCCCCTTCCCCCATCGTGTTCTGATATCTGCTCGCACATCTCACGGATTCCAAAGGGCAGGCTCCTGGGGTCAGTCTCCCAGGCCCCCATGGCAGGCAGGAGGCCACCGGGGTAGCATCAGTTAGTACCTGACAGAAATGGAGAAATCCCCAGGTGAGCTCTGGCTGGCTCGAATGATGAAGAAGCCTATGTCTTTGCCCATGAGCAGAGTCTCTGCTTCATGCCGGGAGATGTCCTCATGAAACCAGCTGTGAAGGGGGAACAAAACAGGGAGATGAGGGGGAGGAGGAAGAAGAGGAAGGGGGGCTGTAGGGCACTTCGAGGGGAGGAGAACAGGAAAAATGGGCCAGAGCAGGAGGCGGAGATGGACAAGAGACTTGGAGGAAACACCTTCCTTTGAAACAAAACTAATCCTTTGATTTTTTCATAGAGTAAATCTCACCAAAGTGAGTAATCCTCCAGCTGGGAAACCTTGAGTCATGGAAATATACTGGGTACAGAATCGGTACAATGGGAGTGAGTCATTGCTGGAAGGGGCATAAGGACCAGCCATGGGGTGAGAAGGGCTGCTGGGAGGGTCCACCAGAGGGAGAATCCTCCATTCTCAGTTCTTGAGGCTCAGGGCCAGAAAACTACACAGCAGCAAGGAGTGAAAAGAGAGCACAGCCCACAGCACAATGGGGAGGCGGGGAGGCCGTGTGATTGATCGATCAATGTTCAGTGACTGACTGATCAGTCTAATGATGGGAGCCTGAGTTTAGAGCCACAAGGGACTTCGGGGTCCACCTAGTCTGGCCTGCCATTTTACAGAGGAGGAAACTGAGACCCAGAGAGCTGAAGAGCCTTGCCCCAAGGTCACCTAGGTAGTTTATGGCAGAGCCAGGCAGGATTCAAACTCAAATCTTCAGACTCTTTTCCACCGTACTCATACTCTTTACTGTACCATCTATAGAGACTAAGGAACTACTAGGGATTTCTGAGCAGGGGGCTGACAACCCAGAATAATACACATTTATTAGACTCTTACTGTCTGTAGACTTCCACAAACTTGGTCAGATCTATGTATAAAAGAGATTCTCCCAGCAGGTATATAAAAGATACATAAGGTGGAAGGGAGAGAACAGAGCTTGGAGGGTCAAGGGAAGTGCTTTCTTCTTAGAATCTGGGAGGCCTTTGTAACTTTGGGCTAATCACTTTCCCCTCTTCAGGCCTCAGTTTCTCATGCTGTAAAATGAGAGGGTTGGATTAGGTGAACTTTGAGGTCATTTCCTGTTGCTCTAAGCCTGTATCCTAGGAGAGTATTGATAGGCAGAGGGAACAACAAAGAACAACAACAATGATAACAGTAATAATCGATGGTGATCACAGGTGATCATGGGGGTGGTGTCTGAAGAGGGAGAGAGACACAGAGAGACAGTCAGAGAAAGCTAGAAACAGAGGGAGATGCAGAGACTGATAGAGATAAAGACGCAGAGAGAGAGAGGAAGAGAGACAGAGACAGAGACAGAGACTGATAGAGATAAAGGCTCAGAGAAAGAGAGAGAGAGAGAGAGAGAGAGAGAGAGAGAAAGAAAAGAGAGAGAGAGGAAGAGAGACAGAGACAGAGAGAGATAAAGACTCAGAGAGAGAAGGGGGGGAGAGAGAGAGACAGAGAGAGACAGAGAGAGACAGAGAGAGAAGGAGAAAGGAGAGAGAGAAGGGGAGGGGGGAAAGAAGGAGAGAGAGACAGAAGAGAGGAGAGACAGAGACAGAGACAGAGAGAGGGGGGGAAGAAAAAGAGAGAGGGGAGACAGAGACAGAGACAAAGACAGAGATACACAGAGAGAAAGCTGAAGAAACAGAGATAGATAGACACAGACAGATGGAGAAGGAAAAAGTGACTACCTGGGCTCAAGGAGGAGGAGAGCCGACTTCTTGGTCTGTAACCAGAGGGGTTTGAGGAGCATCTCTAGGGCAAATATTCACAGACTTAAACAAGAACTAATTAGAGGCCTCTTAAGACTAATTACTCATGCCTTTGCAAGGGGCAGGTGAATAACAAATGGTTATAGAAAAATGGGATGACAGCCTTGCTTTCTATCCCACCCTACACTCTTCCCAGCATCCTTTGGGAGATGATTAGCCCCGTTTTTCTGATGGTGAAAGTGATCCTCACAGAAGAGAACTGATAAGCCTTGGAGCATGGGATCTGAATCCAGGTCTGCTGCCTCCAGGGCCCAAAGCTATGATACAACCCATTATTTCTCAGTCCATGATGCTCTGTAAAGAGAAGGGAACTCCAGTAGGGAGAGCGAGGCTTATCTACTAAGAATGCACCAGGCCTGCAGACAAACATTTACTAAACACCTACTATGCGCTGGGCCCTGTGCTGAGCACTATACAAACACTGTCTCATTCGATTCTCACAACCCTGGGAGGCAGGTACATTTTACAGTTGAGGAAACTGAGGCAAGCAGAGATTAAGTGACTTGACCAAGATTACACAGTAAATGTCTGAGGTCAGATCTGAACTCAAATCTTCCTGTCTCCTCATCTAGGGCTCTATCCATTGTACCATCTAGCCATCTGAGTTAGAGCAATTCTGTCTCTCTCTGCCTGTGTATTGAATTGTTTCTTTTTTCAGTCATGTCCCACTCTTCATGACTCTGTTTGGGGTTTTCTTGGCAGATACTGAAGCAGTTTGCCATTTCCTTCTCCAGCTCATTTTACAGACGAGGAAGCTGAGGCAAACAGGGTCAAGTGACTTGCCCAGGGTCAGATAGCTAGGAATCTGGGAGGATGGATTTGAACTCAGGTCTTCCTGATTCCAGGACCAGTGCTCTATCCACCGTGCAGCTTAATTGCCCAGAGAGCAGTAGACATCCATCTATCTGTCTATCTATCTATCTATCTATCTATCTATCTATCTATCTATCTATCTATCTATCTATCTATCTATCTCTCCTCTCCTTTCCTCTCCTCTTCTCTCTCCCTCCTTACACACACACACACACACACACACACACACACACACACACACAGAGTCTCCATCACTTCAAAAGGTTCCCTGATACCCAGATGCTACTTACCTTGGGAAGCGAATGTCTATGAAATTCTTCGGTACGTAGCCTTCTTGGCTCCTCAGCTCAGCTTTGAACCATTCATCTTGGCTGCTGAGAATCTGCATGGAAAAGAACCAGGCATTCAGCTGTTATGTTAGAAACTAGCCTACTTGTTGTACCGCATACCTGGCATCCCATTTCCTATCTCCAAACCTTTGCACAAGCTGTTCCTAATGCCAGGTGCACAGAACAAAGCTGTTCTTTGCTTTTACCACACAGACTCCCGTGGTTTCCTTCAAAGTCCAGCTCCAAGCCAACGCCCTACAGAGCCTGTCTTCAGCACAGCCTGGTAGAACCTTGGTGGCTTAGATGCCATTGAGTTCAGCCCCCTCATTTAACAAATATGGGATCTGTGGCACAGGAGTAGCATGCCAGTGGCTAGTGCCTCTCCCCAGAAGTTACTTTTTATCTTTGTGCATATCCTGCATTAACTTAACTGTCTACGCATCATCATCAAGTGAGAGGATGTTTGTGAAGTTCTTGGCACACAGTAGGCCCTCAGTAAATGCTTATTCCCTTCCCCACCCCACCACAATGAATGAACCTTACAGGGAAAGAAGAAATGATTCCCAAAGGGGAGGGGGAGCCCCTGCCCACTTGTCTATCCCTATCCAGTGCTGCCCACAGGAGGGTCACTCCCTGCCTTGGGCCCACAGTTCTCCATTCAGACTTCTAGAAGGGAGATGTCCTTGAGCTCCGGCCTCAGGCTCAGGCTTTTTGATCAAGGAGGCAGGTGCTAATGTGCTGTTAGAAAGAAGCCGGAGGAGATCCTCAGACTCCCTGGCCCTGCCTGTGGGAGAGCCGAGGCAGAGGAGGACCTGGCTTCTCTTCTGGCCCTGCCTCTTACTCCCTGCCTGACCTTGGTGAAGTCACTTCTAGGACCCTAGGGTTAGGGCTAGAAGGGACTTGCTTTGCCTCAGTGTGCATTTAGTAAGTGCCTTTGGTGTGCCAGACACTGTGCATACCACTGGGATGGGGTCTCTGAGTTCTTAATAATAATAGCCATGGTCCAAAGTTCTATGAGTTAATAATAATAACGAACTGGGGACACAAAAAATAATGAGACAGCTGCTCATCTCAAGATTACAGTCTACTGGGGATTCAGTGGCATACAGAGAAGTAAACAGAGGATAATTTGAGAAGAGGGGGAGCATTAACAAGGGTGGGGAGGGGAGATCCGGAAAGGCTCCATGGGGAAGGTGACCCACGGACCGTGCCTGAAGGAAGGGAAGACTTCTGAGAAGGTGATGAAGAAGGTCTGTCCCACTCCTGAGGTGCAGTTTATGCACATGCGCAGAGGGGGGAGATGCCTTGTCACTTCTGAAGAACATCCATAATCCTAGTCTAGTATCCTAATGACACGTCATACATAGATGGGACCGATTGTGCGTCTGCTCTTATGAGCTCATGGGATGGGGACCCTTTGTTTGGAACTGTTTTTTTCTTACAGATGGTGGGATTGCCAACGAGCAGTGTTACTGAGAGGCCTGGGGTATGGCCCAGTAACACCTTATCCAGGATAAGGACCTCTCCTTAAGTACCATCTGGTAGGGATGACCCGGCTGTCTCTGACCTATTGGTGCTGGGTCTGAATCACCCTTTATACCGGGTCTGAAAGAAAAAGGGAGGGTGTATTTATAGACTTGATGCTTTTCTCTTTTGGTCCAAATCTCTTCCACATGAAATAAGTCTAGAAGGACAAAGCTGGAGCCAGATTATAGAGAGGTTCTGTGCCAGGCTGAAGAGAGTGGTAAATATCTTTTCTTAGATGCGGTGGGGAGCCATTCAAGATTTATGAGCAGGAGAGTCACCTACTCAGGGTATCTTAGGATAGTTATCATTGGAACTCATCTTTGAGAATGACTTTAAAGTACATTATGAGGGGGTGGCTAGGTGGCGCAGTGAATAGAGCACCGGCCCTGGAGTCAGGAGTACCTGAGTTCAAATTCAGCCTCAGACACTTAACACAAAAAACTAGCCATGTGACCTTGGGCAAGTCATTTAACCCCAACTGCCCTCCAAAAAAGCAAACAAACAAACAAAAGTACATTATGAGGATTATTGGAGCAGCTACATGGTGCACTGGGATAGAGCACTAGAGACAGGAAGATCCATCTTCATAAGTTCAATCCGGCCTCAGACACTCCTAGCTGTGTGACCCTGGGCAAGTCACTTCACTCTATTGACCTCAGCTTCCTCATCTGTAAAATGAGCTAGAGATGGAAATGGCAAACCATGCCAGTATCTCTGCCAAGAAAACCTCAAGAGGGAGACAATGAAAAGTCAGACATGACTGAACAACACACAGATTACTGGGGAATGCAGCTCCCTAGTGTTGTTATTGTTATTGTCCCCTCTGGGCCTTGACCAAAGGTCAGAGGCAGCATGTCCTACAATAGTACAAATGAGGAGTTCTTTAGAACATTTGTGGCTAATGCAGGGTAACCAGCCCGGTCTTTCAGCTCTTTGCCAAAGTTAGGCTTATTGTCCAAAGGTGGAGATTTGCCAGGGGATGGTTGAATGGGAGACACCAGGTGGGCCCTGAAGAGGGGCCTAGAAATGTTCTGAGTAATGGGGGCAGCCAGAGTGCTTCTCAAGGGGACGTGCTGGGAAAGGCATATGGCAACTCTGCAAAGTTTATGGGAAAAAATATTATTTAACTATGTAATTATAATGGTCAAGCTTGGCCTCAGAGAAAAGGAGCCTTCCTTTCTTCTTTGCAGAGGTGGGGGCTATGGGTGTAGAATAGTGTATACACCACCAGTATTGATTTGTTAGTTGGCTTTGCTGAACTGCTTTTTTCTTACTTAAAAATAAGTGAAGGGGGAAGGGTTGTATTTCAATCAGTCTACATTTATTTAGTGCCTTCTGCATTCCAGGCACTGAGCTAAGCGCTGGGGATATAAAAGGAAGCAAAAGACAAGCCTTGCCCTCGAGGGGCTCACAATTAAATGAGATCATTATAGTCACCAGCATTCATAGAACATTTTAAGGTTTGTCATGTTCTCTACACATTTTAACTCATTTCATCCTCACAACTCTGCACGAGAGGGACTATTTTATACCCCCATTTTACAGATGAGGAAACCGAGGCAAAGAAACATTTAAATGACTTGCACAGTCATTTGTGCTTGAAGTAAGTGCTTGAAGTAACATTTGAACTCAGGGCTTCCTGACTCCAGACCCACTTCTCTCTCTGCTGCGCCACCTAGTGTCTAATAAATTAAGGCAATGTAAAAACCCGCAATAATAATGAGATTTTTTTTTTAAAGGAGAAAAAAATCAGTTTATCTGTAACTCCTTCTAACAATGAGTTCATGTAGACAATGTCTACATAAGCATCCCTGCGAGGGACCTGGATGGGATGAGGCTGATGCTATGGGAAGCCAACGGGCAAGGTTACGGGATAGTAGCTATGACTTTGGTCATCTTGTCAGCCCTGGCTGTTTGGGGAGAGGAGCTAGAATACCAAGGTTGAAGTCATAGACTAACTGCCAGAGCTGGGAGAGGCCTTAGAACATGGAAGGCCAGAATTGGGAGGAAGCTTAGAACCCAGAAAGTCAGAGATGGGAAGAACTTTAGAACTCAGAGTTTCAGAACTGAGAGAAGCCTTAGAACACCAAATGTCACAGCTGGGGCAGGTCTTAGAACATGGAATGTCAGAGACAGGAGGGATCTCAGAACCTGTAATGCCAAGGCAGCTGATGTTTCTGGCAGGTTCCTATCCCAATTCTGCCATCTCATAAGAGTATGGAAATAGGCTTCCAGCTCTAGAGCTGGAAGGAACCTCAGCGACCATCTATTCCAATCCCTTTACTATCCAGAAGAGGAGGTAGATGCCCAGAGAAGTTAAGGGACTTACCCAGGGCCACACAGATAGTAAGTGGCAGAGCTGGGATTTGAACTCAGTTACCATGACTCCAAGTTCATCACTGTTATCTCTGTGACCTTGGACAAGTCTTTTCAGTCACAGGGGTTTGGCTCTCTTATCTGTAGAATGAAGGGGTAAAGCCAAGAGATCTCGGAAGTCCCTTCTAGTTCAAAATAATATGAGCCTCTGGTAACTGAAGATGGTTAGTTATGCACAAAGTAGGCTCTTGAGATTGTGTGGTGCAGTGGGGAGAGCACTAGGTTTGGATTAAGGAAGCTCTGGGTTATGAAATAAATAAGAAAGATATTAAGGAAAAATAAGAGATAGAATTTTAGAAAAGTTAGATATGATAGACCTCTGGAGAAAACTGAATGGCAATAGAAAGGAATATATCTTTTTCTCAGCTGTATATGGCACCTTTACAAAAACTGACCATGTATTAAGGCATAAAAACCTCACAACCAAAGGCAGAAAAGCAGAAATATTAAGTGCATTTTTTTCAGACCATAATGCAATGAAATTAGATTCAATAAAGGGCTGGGGAAACATACTAAAAAGTAATTGGAAACTAAATAATTTAATGCTAAAAAATGAGTAGATCAAAGAACAAATCATAAAGACAACGATTTCATTAAAGAGAGGGACAACAATGAGACATGTCAAAAATGGGATGCGGCCAAAGCATTAATTAGGGTAAAATTTACATCTCTAAATGCTTACATTAATAAATTAGAGAAAGAGATCAATGAATTGGGCATTCGACTAAAAAAAATTAAAACAGAACAAAATTTTAAAATCTCCAATTAAATAGCAAATTGGAAATCCTCAAAATCAACGGGAGATTAATAAAATTGAAAACCATTGAACTAATAAAACTAGGAACTGGTTTTATGAAAAAATAGTAAAAAAGATAAACTATTGCTAAATTTCATTAAAAAAAGAAAGAAGAAAATCAAATTACAAAGCATCAAAAACGAAAAGGATGAATTCACCAACAAAGATGAAATTAAAGTAATGATTAGAAGTTATTTTGCTCAATTATATATACCAATAAATCTGACAATCTAAATGAAATGGATGAGCATTTACAAACCCATAAAATGCCCAGATTAAAAGAAGAGGAAATAGAACACTTAAATAACCTATCTTAGAAAAAGAAATTGAACAAGTCATAAATGAGCTCCCTAAGAAAAAATCCCCAGGACCAGATGGATTCACAAGGTGCATTCTGCCAGACATTTAAAGAACAATTAATTCCAATACTATATAAACTATTTGGGAAAATAGGCAAACAAGGAGCACTACCAAATTCCTTTTATGACACAAATATAGTGCTGATACCTAAATCAGAAAGAGCAAAAACAGAAAAAAGAAATTTTGCTAATGAATATTGTTGCAAAAATTTAAATAAAATTTAAATAAAATACTAGCAAGGAGATTAAAACAATCCAAAGATCTACTATGATCCACTGAAACAATTAAAGATCTACTGCCCTCATGTACTATGATAAGGTGGGATTTATACCAAGGATGCAGGGCTAGTTCAATATTAGGTAAACTATCAGCATCATTGACCACATCCATAGCAAAATCAATAATAATCATATGATTTATCTCGGTAGATGCAGAAAAAGCTTTTGACAAAATACAACCACCCATTCCTATTAAAAACACCAGAAAGCAGAGGAACAAATGGAGCTTTCCTTGCAGTGTTAAGTAATATCTTTCTAAAACCATTAGTAAACATTATTTGTAAAGGGGATAGACTAGAAGATGAGGAGTGAGGCAAGGATGCTCATTATTACCATTATCATTTAATACTGTTAATTAAAACATTTTTTTAATTAAAATTTTTTTTGAATTAAAATTTTTTTTGAGGGGGTAAGGCAGGGCAATTGGGGTTAAGGACTTACCCAAGGTCACACAGCTAGTAAATATGTTAAGGCTCTGAGGTCGGATTTGAACTCAGGTCCTCCTGACTGGAGGGTCAGTGCTCTATTTACTGAGCTATCTAGCTACCCCCTATCATTTAATATTGTTATGGAAATGTTAGCTATAGAAATGAGAAGAAAAAGAATGAAAGGAATGAGAACAGTCAATGAAGAAACAAAACTATCAACTCTTTGCAAATGATACAATGTATACTTACAGAATCCTGGGATATTGATGAAAAACTTAGTTGAAATAATCAACAACTTCAGCAAAATTATGGGACAGAAAATAAACCTACCTAATTCATCAGCATTTCATATATTACCACCAAAATCCAGCAGGAAGATACAGAAATAGAAATTCCATTTAATGGGGGCAGTTAGGTGGCACAGTGAAGAAAGCACCAGCCCTGGAGTCAGGAGGACCTGAGTTCAAATCTAGTCTCAGACACTTAACACTTACTAGCTGGTGACCCTGGGCAAGTCACTTAACCCCAACTGCCCCGCCCTCCTCCCTCCAAAAAGCAAAAAAAAAAAAAAAAAAAAAAAAAAAAAAAT
>JAQQSW010000270.1:0-18503 GCA_028646575.1 Pseudocheirus occidentalis
ATTAAGCTGGTTTCCAAACACAGAGCACAAGTGATATATACCAGGAACACCAAGGGTGGAGATGCTCCAGCTGCTGAAGATGCATAAAATCGTTCAACATTTTTGTGTACATTTTCAAAAATAAACTTATTGGACTAAAAAAAAAGTTAAGGACAAAGAAATGCTAAAGGTTATATAATTACTCTAAGGCAAGGACAGGACTTGAATCCCCATTTTCTTAATGATGATGCAGGCTTAATGATGATGCAGGCTGTCTATCCATTATACCACACGGTTTCTTGCTTGACTAACCTATTTAGGCAAAATAGCACTTTCTCACCGGAGTGGTGCAGGCATCCACAGACAAGATAAGACTTGTACTGTGACTGAGAACTGACCAACATGAGGACTTCACACAAAATGGCATTCCATTGGTTGTGTGTGTGGTATGTGTAGGAGGGATGTGTGTGTGTATGTGGTTTTAGAGGGGTTGTTGTTCATTCATATCAGTCATATCCAACTCTTCATGACCCCATTTAGAGTTTTCTTGGCAAAGATACTAGAGTGGCTTGCCATTTCTTCTCCAGCTTATTTTACAGATGAGGAAACAGAGACTGACAGTTTAAGTGACATCCAGAGACACATAGCTAGTGACTGTCTGAGGCTGGATTTGAACTCAGGTCTTCTTGACTATAGGCCTGGGACTCTATCCACTGTCTGCACTGGCTTCCCTCGTTGGCTGACAGAACTGGGTAGGAGGGAGATCAATCCTGAGCTCCTTTTACACATAGGACTATGGCTCTAGACTCAAACGCAGTGCTTAGCTAGAAAATGCTCCTAGATCCTCCATCAGAAGGCTCGATGCCAAGAGAAAGGACTGAGTGGTTGTTAGAGGCACCCCACTGTGTTCCCAGTCCCAGCCTCCCCCACAAAGGCATCAATCATTCCTTCTTGGCAGAGGGGTGGGCCAGATGGAGGGCCATTTTTACCCTGATCCCGACAGAACGTACTCAAAATAAAAATAACATGTCCCAGAGACTCCTCTTCTCTCCCAGTCTTGTTTATTCCTGGTCAAAAAGGGAGGGCTCCCCACAGATTGCAATAATTAATACCGACACCAGGATGCCCAGAATAAGGACATGATTCTCCCCTTTTCTCAGTCTCCAATTCACCCCCACCCCCAACATTCCCACAGAGCTCCTGAGCTGCTCTGGGCTCCCTCTGCCTGGGCTATTTAAATCCTGTCCATCCTTGATTGAAGTTCATCCCCTTCCAAGAAGTCCTCACTGGCCACCCCAGCCCACAGTCAGCTAAGAATCACAGGAATTCTCAGAGCAATCCTTTTATTGAGTAATTAACAATACGAAACAAATAATTAGCAATACAAGGCAGAGTCCTAGATTTGGAGTTTAAAGGCCTGGGTTGAAGTGTCACTTATTGTACAACTTAAGGCCAGTTCTCAGTTTTCTTACCCTTAAAATGGGGATAACTACATTCATACTTGTGAAAAAGAGCCCAGTGTAAAACTTAAAGTATCATCTATCTACCCACCCATCTATAGTTACCTAAAATTATGTACATACAGAATTTTTGAATAATTACTATTTATTTATGTCTCACTCTCCTCTAAATCTTTTGCTATGTGGCTTCTAGATTCACTGGTCAACTGAAGCCGTTAGAATGTAAGTTGCTGAGGGCAGGAGCTATTTCTGCAGTCATTCGTAAGGCTCTTGACACATCTTAATCACCAATAAATATTCATTGACTTATTAACTTCAAAATCTTAAAAACAAAATAAAATGCTATAGATATACAAGTATCCATACGGGCGTATATACACAGACATGTGTGTTTATTTTTAATACACACGTGTATATGTACATGTGCATCTGTTTACATTACACACATGTATATATGATGTATATAATGTATGCCCTATATGTATGCATACGTATTCACACCATGTGAATATGTGTATATACACACGTGAACTCATTGCTCACAAGTGTTAGTCTTACTCTCTCAACTAGGCTTTTTTTTTTTGCTTTTTGGAGTGGGGAGGCAGGAAAGTTAGGGTTAAGCAACTTGCCCAAGGTCACATGGCTAGTAAGTATCAAGTGTCTGAGGTTAGATTTGAACTCAGGTCCTCCAGACTCCAGGGCCAGTGCTCTATTCACTGTTCCACCTAGCTGCCCCTAGGCTAAGTTTCTTAGACAAGGGGTCCTCTATTATATTTCTTCTTATAATAATAATAGTAAGCATTTCCATAGCACTATAAGGTTTGCTAGGCACTTTACTTGTGTTATATCATATGATCCTCCCAACAGCCCTAGGAGGTAGGTGCCATTATGATTCCCATTTTACAGATGAAAAAACTGAGGCGTAAAGGAGTTGAGTGGCTTGCTCAGAGTCATACAAAAATATGAGGCCAGTCTAGTGGCACTACAGCTGCTTTAACTGCCTGCATTTCCCACAGTACCTAATACATTATCTTACCCATAGAAACTGCTTGATAAATGTTTGTCAAGGCAATGAATGATTTATCCATTACATCAAAAAAGTGGGAGGGGGTTTCAGTGGCATAGGAGGATATCATGACAAGCATGAGAGTTCTTCAGTGACCCTTCAATAGGGAGAAGCAAGGAGAAAGGGAGAGGTAAGGGAACCGGTCCAGGGAAAGGGCACCTCTGCTTCTTCCTCCCCAATTCTCCCCACACTGTTCGAGAATTATACTCTAAATAATGTTATGCTAAATTGGCAATGCTTCAGTATAAACGACAATACAAAAAGATTCTTCTTAGAGGCATCACAGGGCCTCTAGAGTCGGCTAGGAGTATTTTAAAATTTTAAAATAAAAGTTTCCCACCTATCATGATTTAGCTGCCAACAAAGCTATATAACTAAGGTGGGGTGAATGGGACTCTACCCCCAGAGCACTGACATAGATAGGGTGTGCTTTTTTTTCCATATCAACCACCATCTCCAAGCATCAATTTGTGGTTGATCTTCTGCCAGGCTTTGTGTGGCTCAGTCGTCCTTGAATTGTGATCTCTCAGTGCGATAATCTTGGTCAGGTTGTCTTTGATGCTACTCACCTATGTGGCATCCCACAACAAGCCCAAGTTTTAGTCACTTTTGAAATATATACAACAACCTCCATGAGAATCCTCAGGATTCCACTCAATCACAATATAACAGAAGTAAACAAGTCACAGAATGTTGCACAGAATTATCTCTAGTAGGAGCCTCTGAGTATCTTCCTCTAAAAACCAGTCACGGTTTGGCTGTGTGCCTTCTGGGTAAAGCTTCCCACCTAATCTAGCTATCTCTCACACTAAAGTAAAACCCATCAAAGGGCTTTTCAGTCTCTGATCTACAGATCTAAAGTATTTACCCCTCAGCAAGATAGGTTAATAATCAGTTATTCTGAGTCCCCGAATGCTTAAATATTTATGCCACTTACTATTTAACAATTTACTCTGTGTGACTTCTAGAAGCTGGATTTTTTCTAGCTGCAGGGCATGAGCATCTTTTAGATATGAGACATCTAACAATATAAGAATCACTCATCTAAAATTTCAGAGCTTGAAAGATTCCTTAGAGACCATCTAGTCTAACCTTTTTATTTTACAGAAGAGGAAATTGGATCTCAGGTTAAATAATATATCCAAGGTCACAGAGGTAGGAATTATACAAAGGTTCTCTGCCTCAAATTCCAGTATCCTTTCTAGAATCATAACTAAGCTGGTGTAACTAGGATTTTGTTCCAAGTTGCCAACCTGGAGGACGGCACATGCATCCTCCTTTCTTCTAATGCTTCTCATGTGGACTATGGGTTGTAAACCTTGATACACACCATTGCCAAAACCTGCCTTAGTTGAAAAGTTGTAGCAGCAACCACCCTAGCATACCCAGGATGTCTGCTAGTACAGGTTCTTAGATCTGCTTTTCTAAAGGAAAGCAACTCAAAGAGGGTTTAATCAAACATATATAATTTACCTACTTCAGGGAGAAAAGTCAGCACCCTGAATTTCAGAGAATACAAACAGAAGTTACAAGCAGGCAAAAAACACAGACACAGAAACAGACCAGCAGACAGGGCATCTAGCTTTCTGACCATTACATCCATACCTAGTTAGTTACCAGAGAGGGAATTACTAACATCTGGGTTTTCAATGTTGGAGGGTTCAACAGCTGCCCAGAATCTCATCTGGCCAAATCACACAACTTTTCCCATAAGTGAGCTTCAGAGCAAAATTTTACTTCAGAGTATATATAGTTTTCTCCCGGGTCAGAGAACATCACAACCCTCATGACCCACTGCCCAATCACAAAGTACTATGGTATGGGTGTTCCTAAAAAATAAGCCTCCCACAACAGGCTCCATGTGACTACCTTCAGCCTACTAGGGGGCAGAGTATATTTTCAAATCAGGGAAGGTTCTCCATAAGCCTATCAAGGGGCCAAGGGGCAGGGGAGATCTTCAAATTCCCATTACCATTACACAAGTCAACAAGTATTTTTTAAGCACCTCCTATCTGCCAGGCTGGGTGCAGCTAGGTGGTACAGTAGATAGAATACTGGGCTTGGAGTCAGGAAGACCTAAGTTCAAATCTGGCTTCATACACTTACTAGCTGTGTGACCTTGGGCAAGTCAATTAGTTTCCATTAGCCTTAATCCACTAGAGAAAGAAAATGTCAAATCCCTCTAGTATCTGCCAAGAAAACTCCACAGACAGTATGATACAGGGGGTCACAAAGAGTTAGACATGACCAAACAACAACAAAATTTTCCAGGCTGGGTACAGTGGGTAGAATAGTAACACTGAAGTCATGAAGACTCCTCTTCTTGAATCCAAATCTGCCCTCAGATACTCATTAGCTTTGCTGCTCTGGGCAAGTCACCAACCCCATTTGCATCATTCTTCATCTGCAAAATGAGCTGGAGGAGGAAATGGTAAATCATTCCAGTATCTCTGCCAAGAAAACCTTAAATGGGGTCACCAAGAGTTAGACATGACTGAAAAGTGACTGAGCAACAACAACATCTTCCAGATACTTTGCTGAGTTATAGGGATACAAAGAAAGGAAAAAAAAATAAAACACTCTCTAGGACAAAGGTTCTCAACCTGAGGTCATGACCCCTTTGGGGACAAACAACCCTTTCACAGGGGTCACCTAAGACCATCTGAAAGCACATATTTCTGATGGTCTTAGGAACCAAAACCCCACTCCTCTATCTGTCTCCAGGCCGGGCCCCCACATGCAGATACGCCCACGTATGAGTATTAAAGGGTCGCGGCATTAGGAAGGTTAAGAACCACTGCTCTAGGAGATCTCAGTCTAATGGAAAAGACACCATGCAAGCAACAATGTACAGCTAAAATGAGGTCAAGGATAAATGGAGATAATCTCAGAGAGAAGGCATGAATATAAGGGAATACCGAGGAACGTTCTTCCTCCTCCTCTGGCTCCAAGATATTGAGGGGAGTCATAGCCTGGCCACCAGGGCTCAGTCAAAAACAAAATGTGCAGATGAGACAGATTCTGTTCATGGGAAGCCTTCTGTGATATTGAGATTTTTTCCCAAGACTTGGACAGGTTTACCAGCCTTTGTTAGACAAATCTATTCCTTATATACCCGTGTGATGGGTTGCAACTTTGGGCCTAAGTGATTGGGCCTCTACATGATTAGAGTTCCATCTATTTGGGGGTTGGTATGTTGTGACACGTGCCTTGGGAATCTACTGCCTCAATCTTATCACTTTTCTTTCACCAAAAGTAGGTCCCTCCTTAATGGAAGACTCAGATGAAGGACCTTTCTTACGAGCAAAATAAGCCGAGGACTTTCATTCTTTCATTCAAAGGCTTCCAGCTTTAGATCTTGGCACTCTGCCACTAAGGGCATTCTTATCACTATGATCTATACATTTTCCAATACTGTCCAGGTGTTTTGGCTGATCTTTGTGATGTACTTTGTCATGCTTTTCTGTATCATCATGAAGAGGCAAATAAAGCGCATGATAAAAAACAAGTACATACTGTTCAGACACAGGAAGAGGAAAGGCAAAGAGAAGGAAGACATGGGGAGGACATTTGCTAGTTAGAATCTGAATTGACCCTGTCTCCACATTGATGAGGATACAAACAATGGTGCAAGAGTTAAAAATAATATTAAGGACTGACTTTGTGATGCCTGAGTTTATTCTGTAACCTGAAGGTACCCTAAGGTCTCTTCTCCTCTCACCTTAAACCTATACCAAAAGAATTGCTTTTATCTCCCTTCTTTTATAAAAAATTTATTTATTTACTTATAGTTTACAATATTCAGTTCCACAATTCCTTGAGTTCCAAATTTTCTCCCCCTCCCTCTCCCATTCTCCCCCCACCATGGCGGCATGCAATCAAATATAGGTTCTACAAATTCTTCACATTAAACATTAGTCCAGTTGTAAAGAAGGATTATAACCAATGGAGTGAACAATGAGAAAGAAAGGATTTCATTTCCTTTCTGTTGTGTTCCCTGGGGTCCTTCAATCTTTGACCTGTGTCCTCCTGCCTTGTCCTTACATCCTTAAACCATAACATTTCCCCCTTCTCCTGGCCTTGTCTCCCCATCCCCCCCTTCCTAGGTCATAAAATTTTCCCTGTGTCTCTTATCTTGTGTCTCTGTCATTCATCTTCCTCATCTTTTCCCTAACCTTTAACCTCTAAAGCTACATCATCATTCTGAAACCTCTATATAACTTCACCAAATATCTGAGTCTCCCTCAGCTTTCTTGCTAGGAGACCCACGCTCCTTTTTCATGTTAAATAAAGCTCCCGATGGCTACAGAGAAGGTCTAAGAGACTTCTTTCAGGTCTGAACCTGCTCTCCCAACTCTGACCTCAACAACATAATCTGAGAAAAACCGTTTTGAGTCGTTGTAACAATGCTATTTTTTAAATATATATAAAGTAGTTGATTTTTAAAAAAAGAAAGAACTAGGAAAGTTTTTTTGCAGAGGTTGCCATAGTCTTTGCCCTCTCCCAGGGGGCAATTTTATTCTCTCTCATATACAGTCTAGTTCCAGCCAAGGCTTTCTTGCTGTACCTCCCACACGACATCACACCTTCCATTTTTTTTTTACAAGGTATCCTCCATACCTAAAATACACTCCTCCTTCTTATCCTCTCTTAGAGGTTTCCTATTAGAAACCTTAGCATCTGTCAACTCTCAGCCAAAAGGACACCTCTTAAGTGAGGCCTTTACTGCATGCTCTCTCCCTATACCCCAACTGCTAGTGGCTTCCCCCGCTGAAATTAACTTGTCTTTATTTTGGACATATTTTCTGCAAATCATGTGTATCATCTCCAAAAACACATATTGGCACATTTTTTAACATTTTGACAAAGGAATTTTCTAACTCATTTCAAAATCTTCTGAATGAGGAGTTTCAGTGTGTTTTAAACCTATTTGTTAAAAATATGAAAGTACAATAAGTCCCAAAGAGATTACAAGAAAAACTGATGACCATGGAAGGCTGTCCCACCTGGAATATTCTTCCTCCTAATTCTCTGTCTCTTAGTTTTATTGACTTCCTTGAAGTTCCAGCTAAAATTTCATCTTCTACTAGAAGCCTTTCTTAATCCACCTTAATTCTAGTGCCTTCTCTCTATCATTTCCAACTGATCCTGTCTATATTTTGTAATCATTGTTTTCATGTGATCTCCCCATTAGACTATGAGCTCCTTGAGAGTAGGGACTGTCTTTTGCCTTTCTCATTTTATCCCCAGCCCTTAACACAGTGCTTGGAACATGGGAAGATGCTTATTAAATGTTTATTGAGTAACTGATGTCAAGGATGATGGAAATGTGTCAGTCAAATTTCAACAAAAGCCTTAGCGTAATTTGTGGGTGTAATTGAAAAATGAGTATCATGACTTAACACGTATGACCCATAATGTACTTCTTTCATTTCAATCGACATATTTAATGATGCATCTTTAAAATGTCTGTTAAAACCTAGTATCAAAATAAACTGAACTTAGAATCAGAACTTTGAATAGCCCTGCATCACCAAGTATTAAGTCAAGATTGTCAAAAAAACAATGAAGCATAGTTAATCCCGTGGTTCTCACAAGAAACGTTTTGGTCAATAATGAGAGCCAAAGTTTCCATTAATAAAGACAACTAAAAATATTTATCTTATCCTTTTAGCTTGTTATTTTGTTCATGTTTTACAGTGGGACACAAACATGATTTACAAATGAATAGTATTTTGAGGTGCATGCACTGTACATGATCCAAAGTTTGGAGACCACTGAATGGAGAGGAAGCACAGTGCAAACTAGTAGTGTCCAAAGCAGAGGCCCCAGTCCCTTGGGAGGCCTTGGCATAACCCTAACAGAGTCCATGTATGATCAGTCAATTAAAGGGCAAGAAGATCTGTTGCATCCTATAGTCACAGTCCTTTGTTTCTGGGTTCATCTCCAACACAACCACACATCCTCCCAAAGGAGACTACTCAGCAACCTAGCAGGTGAAGGTTTGACTTAGCTGTTAAAACAGTCACATGACTTTATAAAGTGACCGTGATGACTTGACAGTTTCAGCACAATGATGCCATAAAGGCCTCTTGACCAATAGGAGAGTGTGAATATCCTCTGACATCACAGTGGATGCTCCCCCTCCCAACCCGAAAGAGGAGGCTCCCCCATCACCACCCCACACTGGGCAGATTAGCTTGTGGGCTAATCTAATTAAGCAGAAATCAGAATAAGGTGATACTCTTGTGTTGGGATAGTGATGAAGGACAGTAAGGAAAAGAATGATATCTGCCCCTTGAAGTATTTCATTTCTTCTTATTGAGCCTGCCCAGGGACCCTGGGGGAGTTATGGCCACCTTAGCACACACTTCAGTCAAAGTACATGGGAAGTCAGATCTCCTTGGCCTTCGGCAGACCAGGCCCACACAAAGGCACAGGAGGCAGGGCCCTAAGTGTGTGCTTTCAGAAACTTGAGGGAGGCCCCTCCTTCATCAAAGTCTGTCCCCAACTTAGATCCTAAAGTGCCTGGAATTTCATTCATTATATCTGCATTCTTTAAAGCTTAAGTAGTGTCCTTGTTCATAGTTTTAAAAATGTAAATACTTCTGATATAGGTAAAACATTAAGTCCCTAACACCTTAGCCATAGATGAAGAAGGACGAGCTCATGAAGCTAAATGGATGGTGAGGCAGAAGAAATCACTGCTACCATTGCACAGGGAAAGGGATAAAAAGCAGAGTTGGGAATTCAGAAGACTGTACATCCAGGGAACTATGGCTAAGACTGGAAAAAGCTTATAGACCAATGCCAGGAGGGAGCTTGTCTGCTGTTTCTTCTTTTCAGGGACCAAAACCATAAATATTATCCTAGTGTTTGTCTTCTTGGTTGTGTCCAACAATGGTGGCCCCATCTGGGGTTTTCTTGGCAGAGATACTGCAGTGCTTTGCTGTTTCCTTCTCCAGCTCATTTTACAGATGAGAAAACTTAGGTAAGCAGGCTTAAGTGACCTGCTCAGGATCACACAGGTAGTAAATATCTATTGTTGTTGGTCTCTTTCCTTCTTGAAAAGGACTGATGACATCATGAGAATGATGTATTGACTTGCAAGTGAAGTAGATTTAAGTAAGGCAGAGCTGTGCAAAGCCATCATCCTCACTCTCTCCTCCAAAGTCGATTAATCGTCTGAGACTGGATTTGAACTCAGGAAGATGAGTCTTCCTGATTTCAAGTCCAGGGCTCTATCCACTACACCACTTAACTGTCCCCTGAATAGCAGGAGATTTCACAGATAAAATGGGGACATCTTCTGATAGATAGTCTTACAATAAACCAAGGCTATAAGGAGATGAGAGGCAGCCTGGTGCAGTGGAGAGAGCTGGAATGGAGTCCAAAAGATGGGTTTAAATCTTGTTTCACACACTTATTAGGTGTTGCCTTGGGGAAATCACATAAGTTCTGAGTCTCAGTGTCCTCATCTGTGAAATGAAAGTATTGGGCTACATGGCCTGTAAGTTTCCTTCCATATGGAAAGATGGAAAGAAGGAAGGAAGGAAGGAAGGAAGGAAGGAAGGAAGGAAGGAAGGAAGGAAGGAAGGAAGGAAGGAAGGAAAGAAGGAAGGATGGGACGGAGGGAGGGAGGGAGGGAGGAAGGAAGGAAGGAAGGAAGGAAGGCAGGGAGGGAAGGAGGAAGGGAGGAAAGAAGGAAGTGCATGTATAGATTTGGGAACAGTCCTCATGGATGTGGTAATTCAACCAATGATCAATTCACAAAGTTCTCACTTGAAGGTAGGAAGACAATGTACCAGTGAACAAAAGTGAGAAGGGGAGGGCAGATATAATGAGAATTAGTAAAAAGCAGTGACAGACATAAGTTCAGAGTGGTCAGCAAAGTCAAATGACACAGACATCACAGAGGATGAAGTCTGAGAAAGCATTTAAGAAGTTACTATCCTCTCTTCTGGGTTGTACAATCCATTAGATTATGAGGTCTGCCAAGGCATCTTTCATCTTTGTGTTCCTTCTTATATCTCCTCAGCAAGCACTTCAAGCATTGCCCTGCACACAAAATAATAAATGCTTAATGGATGTTGTTAACTTTGTCGTGGGGTGGGTATTTGACCCACTCACATTCCTCCCCCCCACACCTACACACACACACACACACCCCAATCCCATCACTAGGCTGGAGACGGGTTAAACGCAGTGAATTCAGACAACTGGTCTCCCCCAATAAAACATGGATTCCTTCAGAGCATGGGCCATTTTCCTACCTTCCTTTATATTTCCAGTACTCAGCAAGGTTCCTTGCATATAGTAAGCACTTAGCAAATGCTTTTTGACTGGCTTTCACAAAAAGGAAAACAAAGATGACCTTTTGCCAAAAATATTTTTTAACATGCAATTTTTTTTAAAGATCTCAACCCAGTCTCATAAATTGTTCCTCTGAAACAGGACCAGTATGGGATTAGAGGTTACCACCAATCTCTGTGAAGGGCAAAACCGTACTTATCCAGCAAAGAACAGCTTCTGCCTTACTTCAACAGAGAGCTTCTAGTCAACAGTACCTCCAACTCAGCAGCTGCATCCTAAGATAATATTGACAATGAACTCTAACAAGGTTTGCTGGAAACATTTATCTCAAGATAAAACAAGACACAAGACTAGCAGAATTACTTCTCAAGCATTCCAGTCCTCCTTTGCACATCCACATTCCAAAGCTACACCATCAAGGCCACTCTTGCCCAAGAGTACTCATGACTCCACGAAGAACACCTGTAGATCTGACCAACCTACAACCAAGCCAAATGTTAATGAAACTTCAGTCTCCTACCATTTGGACCTTGTCCCTGTTCCAGAGTACTCAAATGCTCAGTCACCTCCAAAATTCTCTCTTGTTCCTGAGGCAACCAAGGTTGTAATTGTCCAAAGCCCCCCAACTCAACGGAAGTCTTTCTCATCCAAGTACAACAATCTAACCCTCTTCTTCCCCATTAATTACTGGCCAATCAGAAAACCTTTAGCGAAACCCTTCAAAGCTCCACCATCCAAAGATCCTGACTGCCACCCAGATTTACCTGAACCTTCAAAAGAGGATGAACAAGCTTCCCATTCTTTTCACATTGACCTTGTTCCTATTCCTTCCTTCAGTAAGCAACTATGTCCAGACACTCTGAGTACACACGTTGTCCCTAAGGCAACAGAAACCATCTTGCCTTTTCAGACTTCTTAGTCCTAGGGATTTAATAAAAATCTCTGACAGCAACTGATTTCCCTCTGACTTTTGCTCTTAAGTCCTGGGGAGGCAATATAATACAGAACAAAGAGCCATTGACTGGGAGTCAAAAGGGACCTCCTTTAAAAGTAGAATCTTCTAAATCCTACCTAGGTGGTTGGATATGTGACCCTGACAGTTAACTATGGTCAAGTTGATTGGGTTCTCTTGAACTCAATTTCCTCATCTTTCAAATGGGGATAAAAAAAGGCTCTTTTGTCTTACTACTCAGGGTATTTTTGAGCATTACAATGAAATAATCCAAGTGGAAGTACTTCCGAATGCTCTCACACTATAAAAACAGGAGGTGGCATGATTCTGGGCTCATTCTTTCCTCTAAGTTTGTTTCATTGTCAGCATGGGTGGCCTGCCCTTTGTACCCTTTGTGAGCCATCCATCACAGTCCAAGTTCAAGTCTCACCTCCTCCAGGAAACCTGAAAAGTAGGAGATATAAATCCTAATCCTGGCTAAACCATTAACTAGAACGTTGAGCTGGGAATAAATCACTTTCTTTCCTTCCCTGAGCCTATTTCCCCTTGTAAAACAAGGTTCAACTATATATAGCATTTATAAAGATCTTTGCCATTGTAATATAGTGAGAAAGAGTACTAAATTTGGAGGAAGGGGACCTAGATTCAAGTCTTGGCCGTGTAAATGATGGGGTACAGTCTCTAGGAAACCCCTTGAACTCTCCTTGAAACTTAACACTTAATGAGACATTAGCCTGAGGTCATAAGCCTTTCATTATGGCTAGGCCCAGATCTCTGCTACCCTTACCTAGCCTAGCCTTCCTCGGTCCAGCTACTTCCCACCCTTGATCCTATCAAAATATCTATACCCAAATCTGTTACCCTTAAGCTAGCCTAGCCCGGAGGCATTGTCCATCATCTCCAGGTAGCCTTCAGCTATTTCCCACACTTAATCCCATTCCTGAAGTCTGACCTCAGTTCCTCAAGATCTTCCCTAGACTCCTCCTCAAAACCCTCCCCAAACCCCTTCTCTAGACCGCCTCTAGATCCCTCCCACAGTCTTTCTGTATATAAGATCCATCTTGCCTCCATGAAGGTGCTCAGATTCAGTCTAGCTCAGATTCAGTCTGTGTCAGATTGTTCTGGCCCACTTATTAACACAAGCATCACAAATGCTCAGACTCCTTAAAAGTCTACCCATTATGGCAAATCTCTAACAAACTTTGTTTTAGTTTGGCTGGGAGAAGGCTTGGGCCAAATTCATTCAGCAGAACCTGACTTGTCAGTATTTTGGGGTCTCAAGCACCCCTAAACCCCAAACCTCAACATTACCACCTATGTCACCTTGGGCCAATAATCTAACCTTGTGGAAAATAATTTTTTTCTTAATAGTATCTAGAAGATTCAGATCTTCCCCCCCAACTTCCTCCTCCTTCCAAGTTCAATTTCTCCTTTAGAAGGACTTTACTGATAATGAGATTGCTTTGAATCCCCTTATCCTAGTCAGACCCCAACCCAAGTTGAGTTTATTTTATCAAAAGTATGGAAGCTCCTTTGTGTTCTGTTCAGGTTTAGCTGGAGATAGACTCTTCTGCCTAGTTAGCCCAAGGCTGGAAGTGGTCTGGTGTGGTTGGGGAGTGATCTTAGAGAAGAGATATTTCCTCCCTCTGGAGGTGGGGTGATAGCCCTTGTTGAAAAGGTATATAAACCGGGCACCTCAGCCCCCCAATTGAGCCAGTTCTGGACTGTAATTCCCATGCAATGCATGTCGCCAGCTTGAGATAAATTAAAACACAGACACGCAACTTAATTCATTTGTCTCTTTCTTCAGACAAACTCTATGAAAGGTTGACAACCTTTAAGCCTCATTTCCTCATCTATAAAATGAGGGAGCTGGTCTGGTCCCAAAGGTCATTTCCAAAGCCTATGATCTCTCACTGGATGCTGGGATTCCTAAACCTCAGCTGATCACTTTCGAAGCAAGCGCTTTCTCCTCTACTTGAGCTCATTTATTTCCATTAACATTACTGCTGCTGCTGCTGCTGCTGCTGTTACAGGGATTTGAACAGCATTTTGAACATAGTAGATGAAGAATAAATGTTTGTGTATTTGTAGGTTAACTACCCCTAATTAGTCATGGAGCCTTGGGAGAGGCTCTCTAAGCCTCCATTTTTTGTCTATAAGATCTCTGTCTCTCTTTCTCTCCCTGCACCCCGTGTGTGGAGGTGTATATATGCCATATGTGTGTATGTATGTGTATGTATATGATGAATTCAGGGTATACCCCAAGAATGTTGGGGTGCCACCTGAAATTATGGAGTATAGACATACAGGTTCTAGTGTCTTGAAAGCATGTTCACTCAGTCTCTAACTCAAAGAAAGGCATTTATTGAGGTGACACGTCCAAGCGTGCCTGCTCCCTATGAGGCAGAGCCCCAAAGGGCTCTACTCTATATGGGGGCAGAACATAGGCAACAGGCCCTGCTTCCTATAGAAGACAAAGGTGATGGACCAGGTTAAAGGTCTAAAGGTTTAAATATGATTTTAAGAATAAGCTAGAAGGGGGCAAGAGAATGGGAGGAGGGGATACCATTTTGCAATCCAGAGGTGCCTTTGTCGTGCAGATAAACAAAGAATAGGAAAAGGAGAAGAGAAGAGTTGTTCTGGAATATCAGGTACTGGGGTGCTTTGTGAAAGCACACAGGTAAGTTCATGGTGGTGGAAGGGGACTTCAGTGCATAGTTTTCTTTGATCACTTTTCTGACTGGTCACATCCTGCTTTTTATCTCCTATCTGGCATCCTATTTATTACAGCTAACTCAAACACTCCTGTCTGCCTCACCCTATCAGACCTGGAAGTATATACACATACGCATATGCATATGCATAAGCATAAGCACGCGTGTGTGTGTGTGCATGTGTGTTGTGTGCATGTGTGCGTATGTACCTGTGTAGATGTGTGTTGTGTGTGCACGAGTGTGTGTATGTGTAAGTGTATATGTGTATGTGTATATGTATACGTATTGTGTATGTGTGTATGCATGTGTATTGTGTATATGCATGTGCGTATATGTCCATGTCTGTGTGTATTTTTGTATGTGTATTTGTGTATGCCTGTGCATTCTGTATACATATGTATAAGTGTGTATATGCATATGTATATTAGGTGTATGTATATATACATGTACATATATGTGTGTGCGTAGTGTATGTGGGTATATGTATACGTACAAGTATATGTATGAGTGTTGTTTATATATGTGTATATATGTATGTGCATATATGTCTATGTCTCTGTGCACATGTATCTCTGTGTTGTGTACATGTATGTATACAT
Organism: Pseudocheirus occidentalis; assembly: GCA_028646575.1. Lineage (NCBI taxonomy): Eukaryota > Metazoa > Chordata > Mammalia > Diprotodontia > Pseudocheiridae > Pseudocheirus > Pseudocheirus occidentalis. The sequence goes on from JAQQSW010000270.1 coordinate 15,087, forward strand.
ATTTGTGCATGTATATGTGCGTATTGTGTCTGTGGGTGCATGTGTGGGCATGTGTGCATATGTAAATGCACATGTGTATGTGTGTAAATATGTGTATATATATGGGAAGGAGGGGAGGGGAGAAGAGGTAATATAGAAGAGAGGAAGGCAATGGTCTTTCCCTTTATTCAGTTCATGGTGCCTATTTTGGGGTGAACAACACTTCACCCTTTGGACAATGCATGAAAGAGGACAAGAATGTCCTAGTCTTTCTTTTTTAGAGACACAGCCTCTCCAACTACTTAGGTAATGGAAACAGCTTGTTCTTGCACCCATATGTCTTCTTCCAGAAGCTAGTCCCTGGCCTCTCCAATGTGGGTGCCTCCATGCGAGGTGATCAGGGCATACACAAATCACAAATCCTGGTTTCAAAGTATGTACAAAGGAATGTGGTCTAATAGCAGGGCACTGGATCTAAAAAATGGGGATCTAGGCTTGAATCTTGATATAGCCATTTCTATGTGTTATAGATATCTTTAAAAAGTTTTGTTTTACAATTACTGCCTAGCGCTACTCTGGCTCCTGCCTTCTCCTTCCTCCCCAACAGATCCCTCTCCTATAACAAATAAGTTTATTGTTCAGTAGTTTCAGTTGTATCTGACTCTTTGTGACCCCATTTAGTGTTTTTTGGAAAACCTGGAGTAGTTTGCTCGTTTTACAGATGAAGAAACTAAGGCAAACGGTGTTAAGTGCCTTACTCACAGTCACACATCTAGTAAATGTCTAGAGCCAGATTTGAACTTGGGAACATGAATCTTCATGACTCCAAGCCTGGCACTTTGTCCACAAAGCCACCTAACTACCACAACAAATAAGTACAATTTAACAAAACAAATCAATAGTCTTGCCCTGTTGGAGAAATATATGCCTCATTCAGCACCACTTCAGCCCATCACTCCCGCCATGAGAAGGGAGACATGCTTCTTATTCAGTTGTCTAAAGTCATGACTTTCCACTCCATGGATCAGTATTCTAACAGCCTACTAGGTTGTTTTCAGGGCTCTTTCCACTGTACCACACCTGTTTCATCACTACAGCTAAGTGCCTTTCTTTCTAGAAAGCCAGAAATCTGCTACTTGCCATTAAATGGGGAAATATTCAAAGCCAGAGGGAAGGGAGGAGCCCAGTGTTTTTCCTGCCTTCCAAACCTGTTTAAAAAAAAAAATCAAAGGAAAAGAGGTACTAGGAGATGGAGTGATATGATGAAAGCAGCTTTTGAAGTTAATTGGCAAAGGGATCCATTTCGCCTTTAAAACACTCCTTTTCCCCCCCAATCATCAGATTTAGCAAATTGCTTTTGAAGGGTATTTCAGGAAAATGCTTGAAATAATCTTCAAAGGCTCACTTGGATACTTTGGGATCCAAGTCTGATAAGAGTGTATAATTCTTCCAGATAGTCAGGCTACCTATTAGAACTAACACTGCTATTTGTTTTGTGAAAAAAGAAGAAAGAGGCAGAGTTGGGTTATAAAGGCATATATACCTATACAGACCATATATAGTCACAATCATATATTCCTCTTCCCTTTGGAATGACATATAGAAATATGAAGAGCTACCAGAAGATGGGCACACTAAGGTATTGTTGGTGGAGCTGGGAATTATTCAAACCATTCTGGAAAGCAATTTTGTATTATTCTAAAAGAAAAGACTAGGGAGGCGTCTAGGTGGTGCGGTGAGTAGAGCACCGGCCCTGGAGTAAGGACAACCTGGGTTCAAATCTGGCCTCAGACACTTAACACAATAAACTAGCCGTGTGACCCTGGGCAAGTCACTTAACCCCAAATGCCCTCCAAAAAAAAAGCAGCAAAAAAAAAGACTAATTACAAAAAAAGTTAATAAATTTCCTATACTCTTTGATGAAGGGATGACAGTTCTAATACGGCATATTGAAGGAAATTGAAGACAGAAAGAAAGGTGCTATATGCACCAAAACATTCATAGTAGTTCTTTTTGTAATAGCAAAGAAAGAGAAAGTAGATGTTTATCCACCAGTCATTCAATCAATCAACAAGTATTTAGTAAGTGCCTACTATGTGCCAGGCACTGTGTTAGGCACTAGGAATGAAAATATGGTGAATAGAACAATTGCCCATCAATTGGGGAGTGACTTGAAAAATAAATGTTACTGGAATATTACTGGACCATAAAAAATAATGAATATGAAGAATTCAGAGACACATAGAAGATTTATATGAGCTGAACTGATGTTGTGCAGTAAGCAGAACCAGGAAAGCAATATGCATGGTTATTACAATGTAAATAAAAGGAAGAAAAAGCTAAAACAAGACAATTATAATGAACTGATTTTATTTCCGGAGAAAAGATGAGAGATGGTACCTTCTTCCCTTCTTTGCAAAACTGAGAAACTATGTAGATATGTAAACTATGTACAGTCAGACTTAGCTAATGTTATTTCATTCCTCCTTTCCCTCTGGCTTTGAATATTTCCCTACTTAAGGGCAAGTAGTAAATTCCTGGCTTTCTAGGAAGAAATGCACTGAGTTGTAGTGGTGAAACAGGTGCAGCACAGTAGAAAGAGCCCTAAAAACAACCTAGTAGGCTGTTAGAATACAGATCCAAATAGTGACAAATCATGGCTTTTTTTCTTTTTCTTTCTCTTTTTATCTGGAATATAGGATGGCTTTTTGGGAAGTGGAAAGAAAGGGATATATTTAGAGATAGAAGTAACATTTTTTTAAATCTGTCAATTTTTTAAAACAAGAAAATCACCAGTGAAGGAAAGAAACCACATCAGAGTCCTAAACAACATAAGTTGCAAAGGAGGGTTCATTTAATTTCAGGCTCAAAATGTTACATTGCCCATAATTCAATTCAATATATAGTTGAAATTAATGTTAAGGGTGATGTTACTTTAGAAAAGATATTAAGAACAATGCCACATAGAAAGAATTTTTCAACATAATTGATAGATTTTTTTAAAAATGAAAATGACACAATGTGAAAAAATTTATATTGATTCTCAATTGAAGGAAATCAACCGATGTTAGGACAAAATGCAAGTAAATAGGCACTAAATAAAAATATGGCACCTTGTGTAATTTAAATATGTTGTCTATTTCACAATCACTTATAGTAAGAAATGAGTAAGAACTACAGACATCAAGCTTTTGCAAGAGTAACTTTATTTTTAAAAAGATAATCCATTGAGGGCAGATCCACAGTGGTGGAGAAAAGGCAGAGACTTGTCTGAGCTCTTCTTCCACATCCTCCTGAAATAATTTTTTTTTAATTTTAATTTATTTTCTTGGTTACATCATTCATTTCCACAAGGTTTTGAGTTACAAATTTTCTCCCCTTTTTGTCCCTACCCCCCAGCCCAGAACATTGATCCCACTGTAAGACCCCTCCCACAAT